>LPNX010957210.1:11060-105290 GCA_001517045.1 Pseudotsuga menziesii
TGATCCAGATCCAGTAATGATGATCCAGCAGTGATGATCCAGATCGAGTGATGATCCAGATCCAGTCCAGTGATTTTGATCCAGATCGACAGATGATCCAGATCCAGTATTGATGTTCTATATTGATCCAGATCGAGAGATGATCCAGATCCAGTGATGATGTTCTATATTGATCCAGATCCAGTGATGATGTTCTATATTGATCCAGATCGAGAGATGATCCAGATCCAGTGATGATGTTCTATATTGACCCAGATCGAGAGATGATCCAGATCCAGTGAATATGACTTGAAGACAAAGATGACTTGAAGACGAAGATGACTTGAAGATGAAGATGACTTGAAGACGAGATGATCTAGCTGATATAGAGAAGAAGACCAGTGCTGAAAATCGTGTCGAAAGAATACCTTCCTAGTTAAGAGGGAGTGTTGATGTATATGTAACTTCGGAATGTATTCTTCTATGTATCTTATATATTGTAACCCGATGTTTATTCCGGGATGTTTCTATTATGTATTTGAGTCATGTGGTCATGCCCCGATGTTTCGATCGGGAGGATTAATAATGTAAACAAGTCATGTCAAGTCATTAGGTAAGTCCCCACAGTTTCGGGGCACTTGAGTTATTATACACTAATTAAGGTGTAGGCTCAAGTAGTAATTGTTAGGTCGAGCCTACGTGTGAAAATGCAATTCAAGTGAATGGAAGAATATAAATAGAGAGTGAGACTCTCTATTTATTACACACATCATTCACTCTCTTAAGTGAGGCACACTTGTGGAGGAGGAAATATACTGGGACTAGAAGGCCACTGCTGTTGGGAGATCTCTTACTGTTTTGGCGCTGATTCTATCTTAGAGGAAGTTGCGGGGTTTTCTCCTTTATGGTTTCCCCGAGGAAAATCTCTTTGTGTCTCTTGTCTCTTGTGATGTGCTTATGTTTTATTGCTGTGCTTGTTATTCTCTCAGTGAAAAGATCCTAAGATCATAATGCTAGCTTAATGTGATGAAAAACTAACATTGTAGGTGGGCCAAGATGACTTTATTATGTGGGTTAGGGGTGGGTGGAGTAGAAAGGAATGGAAGTGACAGAACGGTAGAGGTTGAATCTTATTCGAGATCAGTGGTTATATGAATGATTTTCTAGTAAATTTCATTGTCTTTTATAGATAACCACATAAAAAAAATGAGATTTTATTAAATTCAACATGCACATATCATTGAGTTACAAGGAAGGAAATGCATAGGCATACCATGGTGTTGGTGAATGAGCATGATGATAATGAGATATTTTGGAATGATTCCTTGGTAGAAATGGTATGTTTGATGTAGAGAATGTGATAATTACACTTTGCTTTTGGTACTTTGGTCTTCAAAATCTTAAAATCATTTCTTCACGTGCCTTGTTCTCGATCCATTTACGATTTTGAAAAAGACATTTTGTTGAGACACTACTAGGCCAAGTTCCTAACGAATTGAGATTTGAACATGGAAAAAAATATCATGAAATTGCATATACATTATAGGATTTCTGGAGAGCATTCCCATTTGGCATGAATTTTTTCTCCAAGAATCACTCGTGCATGGATTGACCTCTCAATACTCCTAGGACCTGTAAAAAAAAGCACTTACCTGCAATAAAATGTGAAATCATGGAAGAATAGAGGTGATCGGTCTCTCTTACTTCAAAAAATACACAAAAAATCATTTACTTATAAAACAAATACAAAAAAATGAACAAAGAAAAATTCATTTTATACTTGCAGAGGAGTGGCAGTTGCATTAGACTACCATGCAATATTTTGTTGATAAATTCTCCATTTCTCATCCGATTTGAGTCATTCCAAAAGAAAAAAGAAAGTATACTCATAGGCATACTTCCAATAGAAACAATTTTTAAAATCCTATGAAATGATATGTTAAATATATTTGGAAACAACCTACATATCATAGGTGCTTATGAATTCATGCATAGACTAACTGTTACTAAATTGAGCATAATTTTTTCATTTGATGACATATTGACTTGATTAAAAGTGGATATGAAATTATATTCACTCATGTATATCCAATATAAATAGGCTTTGAATCCAAGAAGAACTGATGGGTCAAATATCCTAATGAAAATCCTATGAGACATATTTTTAGGAATGTTGATTTGGGATAGGTAGTTAGTACTTTGGGAATAAATTCCCCATATGATATTGAATTTGAGTGATTCAAATTGTGGTGTAAAATATATTCATAGAAGATTATACAATAAAAACAATTTTTCAAAATCTATTAATTTAGGCATCCAAAAAGTGATTGTCCCAACTCTGCCCCCGAGTTGCATACTCTACACCTAGTCAATGTTTTGGTAATTAAGTTTTTTGTTTGATATAAAAAATGAGTGATTAAAATTGATTTAGAAACTATAATTAAAGGGATACTTATGATGGAAATATTTTTTGAAAATATTTCCATTTGGTCTCTCGAAACATGATTGTCCCGATTGTGTTTTCAATTAATTCACCAAGCCAGTATGTCATAGAATTCAAATAAAGAAGCGATAGCTCTCAAATGGTGATCCAAATAGGTGTAAAATTTTGTAGGATTGTAATTTTCAACGAAATATATCTAAATACCTAAAATTTCAAGCATCAAGTGCCTATATTGTCTTACACAACATGTTGCAGCAACTGCTGCAACTCCTAAAAAATGATATGACATTTGAAATAAGATCTGTGTATTTTTGTGAGTTTGTTATTTTCAATTCAATATATTCAAAACAAATCAAAGTGTTTTATGAAAATGAAAACCAACCTCATACCATGATGATCATACAAGTATCAAACTTGAAGGATTCTATATTCCCTTGGCTTCTCCTCTAATGGAATCTCCATTCACCAATGCTTCCTTCCTCTTACCAACTTCCTACAAAAGAGAGATTAGTACTATGGGTGGATCTTATTGCATCACATATTCAAGAGTTTTCATTCAAAAATCCATTCTATTCATGCATCTTATATGTTTTGATATTGATGAGATGGGATCCACCATAGAAATTCCACTATAGAAATTGGTGGTAGATGCGTAAGTTCTTACCTTTAGTCTTTAGTGCTTAGGCCTAAACAAAACTAGAAACAAATCTAAAATATGCTCTATATGCTTCGAGACTAGTGAGATGAGAAATAAAGATGGAAGGAAAGAACCTACACATCCCCCACCTTTGAAATATCACTATAGAAATTGGCGGGGGATGCGTAGGTTCTTTCCTTCCATCTTTATTTCTCAGGATGTAGAAGAACCAGAGACAATGCAACTAAACCAATGCTAGGTTGTACTTTTGTGCCCTTAATAACCTCCCTAACAACGACACCAAATGTTGGGAAAATTAATTTCTTATTAAAAAAACTAATTACTCAATACATCAATTATTAACCTAGGGTACATCTGTTTCTTTCAAGGTTATCATGCAAAGTCTATGCATGCAACAATTTCCCTTCTAACATTGGTTGTCTAATATATGTTGCAATAAAATAAGTCAGTCCACTCTTGCATAATTGAAACAATATTGCAGAAACTGAAACACACTTTCAAAAAAAATAATTAAATAAATGTACATAAAGTAAACACGCTATGGTTGCAACCACACTAGTCTATGCATTCATCACACTGGCATAAATAAAGAACTTGAATTAAAAATAAATTTATGGGAATAAATGAATTGAAATAACATACATCATATGTTAAGCGATACAAATGAGTTGGTCTATTTACAAACTAGAGAACTATAATCTACATTAACAAATATCTCAAAAGCAATATAATTTTATTCTAATACTAACTTGGAGTAGTTCTCTAAGATTCCTCCCCTTTGTAATGGACAAGGAACTCTTATTTATAGATAAACTTGGATAAATAACAAATAAATACATATCCAAAAGGTTCTCATTGTAGTTAAACAATTTTCTAATAATTAACAAATAGAAAATCAACTAATTAATCACAAGATCTTATTCAAAACTAATAAATCTAATTTCATTTATAGTTCGAAGATTATTTCCACATACAAAATGGTTGAGGATGATCCAAATCTATATCATATCTTTGTGGTTTGAATATTCAAAATATTGATTTTCGTGGAGAAGCAAAAGTGTTCACGTAACAACAAGCAGTAAAATGCCAATTTCAAAAAGTACAATCTGGGTTTTTAAGATAGTTTGAAGATACGCTTATATTGACTTAATAATGTCTCATATGGAAAATATCAAGTATTAACTTTGTGGGTATTCAATTATACGAGTTGTAGCAAAGGTCCTGGAGTAACAACAAGTGGCCTAGAATTTTTTTTGTAAAAGTCATCAAACTCATCCATATTTAAGATAAATGCAAAATATGCTATTTTTCCAATGTTTAATCATAACTTTCATGAATTACTAGAGAAATGTAATGGAAAAATGGTTTGGGTCTAAATCTCAAAAATACTTTGGATTTAGAAGCATCTTGTTAGTGCAAGCTTATTTTTGGATTAAGAGGCATCTTGTTATTTCAAGCTTGGAAATCAGAGTTATGTCTCATGGCTTTAGAAAATTACTGAAGATATAGCCAAAAAATTAGTCATCTAGGTGCCTTGTGTAGTGATCTAGATGTTGCAAAAGATAATTTTGATCATGATCATAGTAAATCAAATGACCCATCTACCTTAATCTTATTGTCAGTGGAATAAATCTAACTATAGACAAAATAAATTTGGTAAAAAAACAAATTTTTAGGATGATCAATGTTATTGCTTCCAACTAATTTTGAGTGTTGAAAGAGATATATTGTCATAAAAAAGGATGGAACAAAGCAAGTCATTATTGGAAAATCTCATAAGAGGATAATAGTTTTGCGGGGATGAAGTAGATTGCTTGGAAAATTTTGTTAGATCATTGGAATATACCTATTGAAAAGTTAAGAATGCCCTTCAAGATGCCAAATACCTAATCAATTGTGACAAAAAACAAAGAGGATGAAGTCTTTGTTTTTGCCTCTTCTACAACCACAAAATCTACACAAAAATTGAAGATTGGAAGACTAGAATTAGTGGACTCTTCCACAACTTCAATCTATTATTTTAAGAATTACCAATACTCAATAGATTTTGGATTACACACAACCTCAAATAGAGGTTCTTATTCAATCTATAACAAAGTATGGTCTTGTGTGGTTTGACATTCGAGTTGCTTAGACAAAGATGCAAATATGGCTTAACAAACCTCACAAGTGTTGGAGAGTAGACTAGATATGGAATCAATCTATGTTGTGATTTCAAGGAAGCGATGATGGCATGAAAGTAATAAGAGGATGAAAGGAGGTTCATATGCATTAACAAATGGATGATTTCGATAGTTTGAAGTGTTATCTATTCAAGGTATTATGGGAAAAGAATAAAAAATAAATTTGATGTAATTAACAAACTAAGCCAAGGTTTCCCAACTAGATTTCAATTTGTTATTTTTTACTTAACATAAATACATTTTTGTTTGCCATTATTTAACATAAATAAATGTTAAATAATAGTATTGATGTGTCTCTTCCAATTTTATAAATACACCAATAAACAATATTTCTCGAAATTTTCTTAAATTGGAGAACTCTCTTTTTACATATTAGTCCATTTTTTCAATTCTTTGATTTATTAATACATGTACATATTGTGTCGAAGGGAAAAAATTAATGTTATTTAGTTTATTAATATCTCTTTATATTGTGCCCCAGATAGGGTGATAGAAAGGCTAGATGGTGACAAGCATTTTGTTTAGATAGAACCCTTAAACAAATTGAAACAAGGGAAGATGTACACCTTCCCCTCACTGGTGATTCTAACATGGAATAGTGGCATGCAGATGAGAAGGATGGAAGAGATAGATAAAAGGTTGCAGAGATGTGGGGAGGTGGTAGTATAAGATCAAGTTAGCTTGATGATGGAAAATAACCTTAATTCTCTTGCTAGAAGGTGGATTGTGAGTCCAAGTGAGCAAGTTGATGGGATTTCATGTTGGTATTCTCCACCTGTGAGGAAAAAGGATGACTTAAATAAACCTCTTGGTAAGCATCTAAATATTCTGTCAACTCTAAATTTATTGTTATTTTGCTCCATTCCAACTCTTTGTGGGGGAGGTAAGATTTACCAATAGAGGGAATATTTCGCTCTATCTAACTCTTTGTTTTGTTTGTTCATATATCTGCATCAGTGGTTTTGTACTTCCTCAGTGGTGTTTGGGTGGTTGTTGTGGGTCCTTTCCCTTGTACTTAGGTCATTCTATAGCTCTTATTTCTAGCTGGAGTCCTACACCTGAGTGGTTTCCTTTTTTTATGGGTAGAGACAGGGAGGATGGTAGACTGGCCATGAGAGAGGTTGTATACCATGAGGAGGGTGTAGTAGTTCATCTCAATCCAAGTCGCAATGGGATATGGGGGAATCCATAACTGTTTACATGGCTCAAGTTTTGGGAACAGTGAGGGATCAACTCTCCAAGGTCAAAATTATGATAAAATATGAAAATGAGTGTTAACACCATAATATCGTTCACCTATCTATCTAACTTGGTCATCATACCTTTACAACCAATTTCCTAAATCTAGGCCTCCAAAAACCTATAAAAGTGGGTTACATAGTCATATTGGCACAAAATTATAGTTCCCACACAAAAATATTTCCCAAAAAACAAAAAGAAAATAAAAATAAAACAAATGCGAAAAACAATCAAAATCAACAAAAAGAGGGAAACTCACAAAACAAGATGCCAATATCATGGTTTGTCCCAAAAACCCTAAGGAAAACATACCGCCACCAAATCTTTCATAAAAAGGGGGGTGGAGGCCCCCATTGGCAGGAAGTTTTTATCGATCTGTATCAACACTCTACTAGATTCATTATCAAAACCCTAGCCAACACCTGATTGTGGATTTCCCATTGAGTTTGGTGCTCATAGAGTATCGAAGTGGAGAACCATTCAGAATCAGAGACCGAGAGCATAGTCCACTAGCTATAATGGACCATCCATATTCGAGGTAACTCTAACCCTTTTGTAAAAAAATTATTCATTACAAAATAATGAAAATAAAAGGGTTTATTTCCATTGTGTGATGTTTGGATATGCTATAGTTTAGATTCCATGGGTTTTGATTTGGATTGTTTTACCTTTACTATTTTATTTTACTGTTACTGTGCAAGGTTAATATGTTAGTTTTACTGTTACAACATTTAGTTATGGTGAGATATTTACTATTTCATTTTTGCATTCATGACTCATAAGCCTGTTCCCCTTATGTTATGTCCTCCTTTTCATAATTGATCCTACTTTTTAATGTTATTTACTTGCACTTACCACCCCTTTTCACACACTACAACCACGAGAGGCAATCTCTTGTGTGACTCCTACCTCAGCTTCTTAAAGCTAGTAACACCTCATTTTTCACATGTTAGAGTGTGAAAGCACTCATAATAGATTTGGAAACCACATTGGGTCAATCATCAAGGATCCCTGTTTTTTTAACAGTTTGTTTGACAATATTTTCTTCTATATTTTTTGCTTGATTAGATATTTCAGGTTGCATGTTTTGTAGCCCTTCTAGAATCCTAGCCATCCTTTGGCCTACAAAACCAGCCTATCCCATCCCTCACACCCTCTACTCAGCCCCTAGCTGAGTTTTTTTTTTCCAGTTCTGGCCTGGAGTGCTCATTTTTTTCCACTTAAGGGATCTCTAGAGTGCAATTGTTTCCTAATTAAGTGCACTCCAAAGCACTCTTAATCCGTCAATAAGAGTGATTTTTGCTTTTTTTGAATTTTTTTTATTATCTCGCTTCTGTTTTTTAGCTAGGTGAGCCCCATAACGCTTCTGTTCCTCATACAAAATCACTTTGAGACTGACATAAAGTTTTTGAACCCTTTGTTCAGACACCCAAACTTTTAAAATTTTGACTACTTGATTTTTGGCACTAACAGTTTTCAGTCCCCCTTTTTTGGCTAGTTGCATTGTTTTGAATTACTATTTTTGCATACTTTGACTCTGATGAAGTTTAGAAGTAGATGAATATTTCATGGATAAGTAGGTGCGTCTTGGTTAGATGGTTATTATAGTTGAGTGTCAGCTTCAGTTGTTTACTTTCAACAATTATTCTTTTACACTGGGATTGTTCACTCCACTTGTGCACCCACTCACTCCCTAAGAACATAGTGAGACTAAAATTTACTTAACCAAACACACATTTAACCCCACATGGGGAGCAAAAAATTGTATATAGGTAGGGAACTGGGCGTAGGCATCTAAATAATCCCCTTTTTCCATTCACATTGGAACATAGCTATTGAATTTTAGGGCGCCAAATCCCCTAGTATTTATTGAAACGATTACGCCGAATTTGCTGGGTAGGCCTCTCCCTATTGAGGTTTGAAGTCACAAGAATGGTTCCAGAGGACAAGGTAGAATACCACATTCCAATCTATACTAAAGGCTACCTACTTGTATTCCTCATTGCATTGGCATGCCACCTTACCATGGGTGCAACAATCAAAGGTGGGAATGACAGATTCACCTACTCGAACATGTCATTAACTAGGTATCCTAGTTGCCATTCTTTTAGGGCTCTTTTACTAGGGATCCCTCTCGTTAGGGGGATATCCCATATCCATTATTGGTCTTCCAAGATGTATTATTTGACTTAGTTTTCATCACCCTATAGAGGATATAGTTTGTGACGTCTTCTATCTTGTTAGCTAAGTGTTTGCATGATCCCATACCTCTTAGGTTAGCGAGTCTTTTTGTTTCTAGGTAGTGACTGCTTGTTGGATTTCTGGTCATTTTTCCACTCACCTGTTGTGACAAAATATTGCAGTAGAGTTTTAGAGTGTTTTGATGGCCTGAGCGCCAATTTTGTTGAGAGCTCTCCTTCTGCACACACAGCTATAGTTTGATTTTTGAGAATTTCCATAGTCCTCTTTCGCACTAATGCCACTTCGTCATAATTTCTCCTCTGAGAAACTCTCGTAGGATTTGGGGGAATTAATCACAGTTCAGTTTGTTATATCGATTCCACCACACCACTAGTCGACATCGTTTTCTTTCTTGGGTTTCCCTTTTTGAGAGATTCGTATTTGAGACCGATCGCTATCACTCATATTTGTCACTTCCACATAGCCCCATGGCTTGTCAGATCCTATCATCTAGTGGTGGACCTTTACCTTCTATAAAACCTCCCATTGGGAACTCATCTACTAAGAACCCACCATTTAGGAACCCTACCATTGAGAACCCACCTACTAGGAACCCTCCCATGGGAATCCCACCTTCTAGAAGCCTCCCTTTAATAAATCCTCCCATTGACAACCCACCTACTAGGCATGCCATAATGGGGAACTCGTAATCAAATTTAGATCCGGAAAGAATACCAATACAAAATCACTTTTACAACCCCATGGGGCACTTAGCCTAGCAAGTCGTTCCTTTCGGTTTAAAGAATGCTAGAGCCACCTTCCAATGCTCCATGACCTTTTGTTTCCATGACTTGGGGCACAATATCCTCATCTACTTAGATGACCTCATGACTCGATCCAAGAAGAATTCTCACCATTTATAAGATCTTCTACAAGTCTTCCTTCGATTTCAGAAGTATAATATCCATATGAACCCACTCAAGTGTGTGTTATGCATACCTTCTGAATGATTGTTGGGATTCATTATTTCATAGAAATTTAGTATCATCGACTCGTTGAAGGTTCAAGCCATACTCAACCTTTAGCCACCTTGCACCGTGCATAAGCTACAAATACTCCAAGGTAAGGCTAATTTCCTACACTGCTTTATCTCAGATTATGCCACCAAAGTCCATGGTTTTTTACAAATGCTATGTGCCAACATTACATTTGTTTTGGATGACCAGAAACAATCTGCGTTTGATTATTTAAAAGAAGCCCTAACTTATGCCCCTTTAATTTCACTACTTGATTTTACACGGTATTTCATCCTTTATGTATTTTCATCCGAGCATGCTATCACATGTGTTTTATTCCGGGAATATTATGCTCGCCAAGAGCATGTCATTTACTATGTTAGTAAGACACTATCCAATCCCCCATTGTGATAACTTCATGAGGAAAATATGACCCTTTTCATCGTCTTCTCAATCCAAAAAACGTGCCATTACATTCTAATGAGATGAACCATAGTCCTTGTCGATTCCAACCCAATGGTCTACCTCTTGAGCCGTCACCTCATCTATGGTTGGGTGGCTAAATGGATCATTATTCTTCAGCAGTATGACCTAGAGTTTCTTACACCAAAAAGTACCAATCCAATCATGTTGGCTCAATTGATGACATAGATCCCACTCCCGTCCACGCCATCCCACACCTTTCATCATGCTACTCGATGAACACTCATTCATTTTATCCTATGATGACCGTGGAATGGTGATATCCTCATTTACTTACGAACTCAGAATTCTAGTCCTCACCTCAATTGTGATGATCAACGCCACATATGTTACCAATCCTATCGATATCTACTCATTGTTGATGTTCTTTACCAACAAAATGTCGACACTATCCTAGTTCACTTCCTCACCCATTATGAGGTTGAATGGGTCATGAACGATTTCCATAGTAGAGCTTGTGGTGGTAACCTATATGGTATGGCCAATGTGCAAAAGTTAATCTGTATCTGATATTTCTGGCCCACTTTGTTTACGGATTGCATCTCGACAGTAAAACGATGCCATAACTATCAATTGTTTTCTCCAAAGGAGAGAACACCTCCTATGCCACTTCATCCCATGAAATTATGCAAATGGGACATTGAATTTATGGAATGTAATCCCCCATTGATAGGCCACCACAAGTACATCATTATGGTTTTTTATTACTTCACCAAATGGGATGAATCCATGCCCACTTACAATTGCAAATCTAACACTATAACTCGGTTCTTTTTTAATCACGCCATCGCACGATTTGGTGTTCCTCGCCAACTAGTATCCAACCAAAATAGACACTTTCAAGATATTGTCTGGAAGTAACTCTCTACCCTTTTAAAGTTCGAACACCAGTACTCTTCATCGTATTACCCCCAAGGTAATGGCCAAGTCGAGCCAATGAACAGAATCCTCAAAACTATGCTGCAACAAATTCTCGACAAGCATAAATCCAACTGGCACCACATGCTATTTTTAGTTGTATGGGCTTATCATACATCCATTAAGACAAGCATTGGATTCACCCCATTCCATTTGGTCCATGGATTTAAACTGTCCTTCACATTGAGTGGCTGCTCCCTGCTCTACACCTAGCCGTCGAACTATTACTCAACACTTCACCCTTAGAGCAACATTTTATCACCCTTGATAAAGTAGATGAAGATTGCCGTGTCGCTACTCAGATGATCGAAGCTGGAAAGAATTAATCCAAGGCCCATTACAATGCGCATGTTCGTCCCAACACTTTTAAAGAAGGCAACCTGGTCCTTGTTGATGAACATGCCAATGATAATCATGGGAAGAGGAGATTTGAGTGAATGTGGAAGGGTCCATACGTTGTGCATCAATTCCTTGACAAGGGGGAATACATCCTCATCAACTCAAAAGGAAGTTTATTAAGCAACCCTTGCAATGGGTTTTACCTCAAATGATTCTATCCCTAACACCATCACACCCATTTTTTTAGTTTGTATAGTTTTCACCTTTTGTTTTTTTTTTCACATTTTTTTCCACCACTAGACTTATAGTTTGTTTTTTTGATTGATCCCATATGGATTTTGCACCTTCCTTTCATCTTGGTTTCACTGACGGTGCAAGTAGATGGTCCTCGAATCTCACCTTGACTGCCTAGGTCATATACTCCCCTTCACATGAGCTGCTTCACCTGGATGGCATATGTCTTGGAGTATCCAACAATAACTAGGATGAGTATGACACATTGATTGGTCTCTTGACTGCTGCCCTCCATTTGGGTATCCTGCACCTCGACATTTTTCTAGACTCTTAGTTGCTTGTCACCCAATTGAACAACCTATATCGAGTACATGATCCTCCCCTCTTTAGAAAGTTCTTGTGCGCTAAACAATTGGTTCAACGGTTTGATTTAATTTAATTTAGACACTAGTACAAAATACGAGATAAGTGACTAAAAGAATGACCAAAATATGCATATAAATAACCACTTTTGATTTGGTGATCACTGGTGGCTAATTTTTAGTCTCTTATCACGCGACAAAAAAATTGGTCATATTTAGTTTGATCATTTATAGCTTGTCCTGTGGTCGTTAATTTGGTCATTAATTTAGTCTTATATTTGGTCATTAATTGTCATAATAAATGATCAAATATATGACCAAATTAATGACAAAAAATATGACCAAACTAAATATGACCACATTTTTTGTCTCGTGATAAGAGACTAGAAATTAGCCACCAAAACATCCATTTGGTCATTTATATGCAAATTTTGGTCGTATTTTTGTCGTTTATCTCTCATTTTTTGGTCACTAATTTATTCATTTTTAACCAATGTTGCAATATCATTAGGGAACAAAGGAATCAAACCACCAACCTCCTACTTGTAAGGCAGATTCTCTTCCATTGAGCTAGCACCCTTTAAGAATTTGGCAACCTAACTTACATAGTCCTCTATAATGGCAAGAAATACAAGTAGATGCTTTTGAGTATCTAATGAATAGAAAAGGATGATATATTATATAAGTTCATAAGATATGATCAAGCAAGTTATGAAATGGATAATCCTTTTTGAATAATTTTGAGCAAAACTCAAGAAATTGGCTCAACAAGATTGCAAAAATCACTATTCCATGGAAACCGTAGGTGTACCACTGTATGATACCTATAAACAACAATAATCATATCGTGGATGCCAAGGATAGAGTATATAAACATGATCATCCTAAATCCATGTATAAGCAATAGAACAAAAAAGAGACTCCAAAAGAGGATGATCAACCCAATGGTTGATGCTTTACATGTATCCTATCCGCCACAAGATAAGCAAAGTTCCTTCTTCCATTAAGGTAATGACTAGCTACAAGGAGAAATGGTTAGGATAGATTGTGAGGCCAATTCAGAATGTTTATTCACTGCCTAGGGTGATGTTGCAGTTCTTGCATTGGGAGATCCACATGATCCCCATCAACATTGGATATAAGTAGATTCATGGGGAAATAGAGTAAAGGATGAAGATCGATTTTTATCTTTTGCTTTGGAAAATAAGGCCACCAGGAATCCTCTGAAACATTGGGATAAGGAATAGAATTAGGTATACTTAACATATTACAATCATGACAGGGCATATGACTCTACTCTATAGACCTTATGCCTATTTTGGAAATATGTATCATTTCCTAAGGCCATTACACAACGAACCCATAAATGGAAGCTCCAGGGAGATACACACAACATTATAATGCAAAATAAACACCCTAAAGAAATTCCATCTAGAGTTTGCATTGGAAACACACAAGCAATCATAATATAGAAAAAATTGAATGCAATAATATCATAGGCCATATTTCACTAATTACCTATACCACAATGTGATAACTCTATTGGCCAAGTTTCCATTTCGGTCACTACATAAAGATCTTGTTATGCCAAAATCCACAATATTTATAATCCCATTATTATCAATTGGAAAATTATATAATATTTAAAGCATAAAATACCATGTTCAAAGCCTTGTTTTAATAATCATATCCCATAATGAAATAAAGAAAAGAAAAAATATTTATAAAATCGAGAAATTACCTTTGATGTCCCAATGCAAAACTTGGTTGATATGACACTGTAGACATTACTTTATCCTTGGGTTTTGTAACCAAAATAGTCTGCATCATACAACACAATGCAATGTTTAGATATTAAGAACTAAAGCAGTGTTACATTGTTGAAGACTAAACAAGAATGTCGTTCAACTTTTGTAATTATTCTTAGTTACGGAGTAAGTTGCTATGGATTTATGTTAAGGGGAGTTAGAAAAAATGTATTTTGTTTTAATAGGGGGTGTTAGAATAAGTGACGCTCAATAATATATTACGAGTCCCGATATATTATGTGGTAATGTGTAATAAAGGCCATGAGTGTTAGTGACAAATTAAGTTAATGAATAAAAGTTAGTATTGGTAGTTATAGATGACCATGTAGTGCAACTAATTAAACCACAAATGCAAATATGCTATCTAATTGTATCAATTGATTCCAATAATAAAATATGTATTTCTACATATCTTCTCCTTCACGAGTGTTCGATGCCAATTCTAACTTTCACTCCACTAAAGAGCATCAAGGAGATAGCAATGACAACTAAAGATACCCTCCTTTTGAATATTAGTTTGTATTCTATAATGTTATTGGACCTTATAACCCTTAAAAAAACATATATTAAGTTTTGATACTTCCATCCATGCACTCACTTCCAAATTTGTTTGGCCTGTATTTGAAATGGGATTGATCACAAAATTGTGACAAAAAAAATATATAAATATGTTCTTCATCCTAATAACATAAAAAGGAGAAGAAAATAAAAACAAAATTGAAAGAATACTCCATGAAGCAATGCTACAAGAATACCATAATCAACCTAAATCATCATCTCATGAACCTCTCATTAATGCATTTAGAAAAAATTGAGGTCTTGGTCTCATCTAAATCAACGGGAAATGGAAATCATTAAAATGTGTCTGCTATATCAAAAGGTTGCGATACGAGAAATGCAAAAGAATAATGACCCAGTCATATCTAAATCCTAAAATTAATTCAATATGGAATGCTTACATAACATTCATGAAAATATTTTGATTATGTGTTATCCTACAAAATATCATCCATCCTTATGACTTGTCAAACAATGAGAATGTATATTATATGGCAAGAAAAATGCATAAAACACAACAATGCGGGACAAATAGAACTGAAACTTATCTTTGACAATTTCTACAATAATTCAAGCTAACAACAAACAAGCATTAAGTGACATATACAAGATTTGTTTTCCAAAATTAAAGAGGCTGAACACAAACCTATATAGAAGAGAGTAGTGAGGATATCTTGAAGCAACAAGTCAAACCATTTGTCTGCTTCTGTGATTGGAAAATAATGTACATACATTGCATCTTGATGTTGGGAACCAATAGGAATAATCCAATGTAGTATAGGAGTGATCACAATTTTGAGAAGAAATATGTTGTAATAAAGGCATACATGGAAAACCTTATTTAATTGAAAAAACTAAATTCATTGTTGCATCTATATCATTAATATAATACTGACATGGGACTTTGAAAGACTTGATTGGAACAAATATAAGGTTATTTGATCCTTATTTCTACCACCATACTATGTTTACTACCACAATGGGAAATATTTTACAAAATGGCCATATTCATGGAAGCCTATACATTTGAATGGAATATGCTCATAACATAACTTATAAAGATGGACCCTAATATCTACCTTTAGCACAATCTCTTCTAGAATCCCTTGAATTGAAATACAAGCACTAACATAAATACCAAAATTAGTCTTAGATATGTCTAAATATTTCCCTAGAGATGTTGCAGTTGACTCAAAGGTTTTGGGGTTCACAATGATGAGAGGAATATGTGGGAGGTTTACATAAATGGTGATTATTGTTGGACTTACTCTAGTTTTGGATCAAAATACATTGACTGTCTATTGATATAAAGGCAACAGGGACTCATAAACCATGGTCCATTGTGAAATACATAGTCTTTGTTGTTGTTTATCCGAAAATTAAAGGAAAAATCACGTCTTCCACTGAAATAGAAGTAGACTATAACTTTGAGATGGGGAGTCCACTACTTCTGGATCTTTCCCTCTAGGGTTTTGGTGTTGGATTAGGGCCCTATAGCACTTTCCCAACATAGAGTGAAACTCTCTTCTTTGGAGAATCCACAAAAACCTCGAGTTTTGGCACTTTTCCATATTTTCACAAACCTTCACTAGTTTAAATGTGAAGCCTTGGCCACCTTTACCAAGGATACAACAAACTTATTCAAATCATGGAGTGGATTGAGAGGGGGGGGGGGGCACTCCTGCATCCTTGGGGAAGCCATGAATGGAGATTAGATCAGTAGTGAGCACATAAGAAATCTGAACTGAAGCACACAAACAATTTGATTTCATTAAATAAGATGTTATTAGGATATGCAAGTTAAAATTTTAGCTAAATATTTAAAATATTATCTTAATAGAGTGTGTGGGATAAATTATTTGAATCTTTAAAATGAGATGCTATTAAGAACCACTCTTAGCATCTCCAAAACTCGTTCCAATCATTTCGATGTTTCTAGGAGCTTAGGAATATGTATAAAGCATCATGGATTGGCTAAGAATCGTTTCAAGAACTTTGGAGAATTTTAGTAGCTTTGTACATTTGGAAGTGATAGTGTGGGAGCAGTTTTTATTGTGTTTGAAAGAAAAATTAAATTAATTATTTAGCACTTGCATCAATCATTGTAAATATCCCTAAAAAAATTACAGCTTGATGATTGAATAGGGATGGTGAAATGGTCACCAAGAAGACTACTACAATGTCTAAAATATGTTATTTTTATTTCATGTTGCATCCCTATGGTTATTATCTAGTGATTCAATGATTTCTATGTTATTACCTTTTTACCTAGGACTCATAACAAGTACCCCCAATCTCTATTTATTCACATTCAGTTGGGTTTCTTATTTTATTACTTTTTTTATTAATAATACTTTAAGAGGTTGAACCACCTCGCCTTCAAATAATATACAGTCTAGAGAAGGCATGGTCAAGGTGACAAAGTATCATGAGATATTGTAATGGATCCCATAGCTAAAATAAACTATACTACTAGATTTAGAAAAACCTTCATAGGTCCCTATTCTAAGATGAAACCCATGATCATTGGCACAATAGTAAATACACCAATTTGGAACATGAATTGTGTATTGAGAGCTTCCTTCAGGGCTGTGATATCCAAGGAATGAGCTTTTTTGGTGATTGCAATATCCAAACTAGACAAGGCTTGACAAAAGCATTTAATTGAAGGACCTTACATGAATGCTGATTTAAGGACCTTCCTTTTCATCTCTGAAACCATAGAAAATTTGGAGACTAGTGCACTCTATAATTGCATACATATCTTAAAACAATCAAATATCTATGTAAGGTACTGTTGAGTTTTTTCAATACATAGAATCATAGACATTGATTTTTTTGATAGGTGAAAGTACTCATGCTATTGTGAGTTTTTGAATACATAAAGTCATAGACATTATTTTTTTGATAGGTGAAATTACTCATACTATTGTATTGAGGTATTTGACCAAATATTCAAGGAAGCATTAATAGTGACTCCATGGATAACCTCAAATGGAAGAAATCTCATAAGAAATAGAAGTAATATAAATAAGATGATAAGATTTATTTTTGTTCAAGTCTAGAACATATATTCTATCAGTCTAGTTTCTATTTTACAAAGGATGGTTTACACTTGGCATGATATAAAAATCCTATGGAGTATTTTTTTGGAATACGTTGCACCTATGGTGGAGAGCACTTAATTAAAGAGCACTTAATTAAAGATTGCATAATAATTTACCTATGGATAATTATTTTAATCTGTTAAGGTTATAGAGCAAGAGGAAACTAAATAAATGATCACCAAAAACATTGCCATACTCTCCAATACACATAATATGCATTTTTTTCTTGAGTTTAAAGACGTTTGTCTTTTCTAGGGGAATACTTCTAAGCATTAGCCTTGGAACTTGTGTGCCAAGTGAAGTTTACAAAGTGTTACAAGGCCCATTGAGTTATCCTTGCTTGAGTTGAATGCCCAAAAGGGCATTTGGAATGAGGATATAAGGAGAGTATGAATCATGATTGAAGGTATGGATACATGTTTGTATTGCTTTCCATTTAATATATATATATATATTTGTGTATTTAGTTCTTCCTTGAGTTAACTAGAATATCTTTTATATTATAACTTGATAAGGTTTGATATTGGTATGCTTATGTATTCTTATGTGTTGGTTGATGGAATAAGGAGATGGAGAAAGATCTATAAGACAACATCAATCGGATCTACACAAGGACAACGATTGGAATAAGGCATGGCCTACTCTTCTCATTGCTATTGTCACGTGTGAGATGAGTATCTTAAATAACATAGTTCTAGGGGAAAAAAATTCTAATATATATGGCAATATGTATCATATAAAGGGAATATCCAAGGGATATTTCACTTATTAGTGGGAGGCATTTATCCTACAATGCTCATGGAATTGACCAATATGATTGTTTCGGAGTAACCAAGATGTAGGTTATTATTTTGCATATGGATGAACTTAATACTCTTAAATATAGACAAGGAAGTATTCAAATTGAGTTGTTGAATCTTTGAACTTAATATCATGGCTAGGTGTATGTACAAGTACAATACTTTAATTGATAGATGGCTAAGTAGGTGAAGTCTTTCTTATTTATTCCATTTTTTTTAACTAAATCATTTTTTTGGTAAATGATTTTTCCTTTTAGGTAAATACAATTTTTTTATCACCCATATAGTTTTAGGCCTTGTTTATAGTGCCCAATTGTTTACGGTGACAATTTCCCCCAACCAACAAAGTGGAAATTGTCTTATCAAAAGACCTAAATTATACCTTTGTTTATTTAAGTGGAAATCCCAAGTGGATTACGACACATATACCATTAGGGGTTACATTTTCTCTTTATTATTTGGATCCAATTTTATAAATGAAAATCCTATCTAATAATGAAAATACAAATCTAAACTATTATATCCAAGTTTGGAGCCTATCTAATAAAAGTAGGCATGGAACTTACTTCTGACATGCATGGGAAAAAATCACACAAGCATACATAATTGGCTCCATGGACATTTATAGATTCTAGGATCGATTACAATTCACATTCAAATATGAGCCATAAATGTAATTTCCCTTAGTGATGTGTGAGCATTAGTGTTAAGTAGATTATAAGCCACATATTATAATCAGAGCGATCCCTATACTTAACAATGAAAGAAAGGTAACATGGATATGGAACGGATTAGTGTATTAGGATTATAATCCTCCCTTGTCCAATTTGGTCATTTATGTCTAAATCAAGAGTCATGTCTAAATCAGGAGTCCTTTCAGCCTATTTTTAGTCACTATCACCATTGGGTCCACTTGGCCTAATTGGGGAACATGTACCGATTACTAAAATGCATAGAACGCTATTTGAGGCCAACTACCACTGATTGCACTTGCATGCATCAGTTTATGATCCTCCTAGATCAATCCTTACAAATTAGGAGTCACTGGGAGTGCCGATACCAACCTCCATTAGTTGAGTTCAGTTGGTGACTAGTCAAGCTTAGTTAGGAGTCAGTTACATTCGGCTCTATTTAGTTAGCACTAGGATTGCATGCCTGCATATAGGTGAGGCAAATTTACTCACATACCGTAGTTAGTTAGACTAGTTAACACTGAATTAGACACTTGATTTTGGTTTTTGAACTTTGATGAACTCTGATAATGATTTAGACAAGGTCAGTTAACTATTCAGTCAACTAGAGTCCAACCAATTCGATTTTTGTCACATGGATTCGAATTGCATGTGGCTATTTAGCGATTGTGCTTCATTGTAATTAATTATCTAATTACTTTTGATTAATGAAAGCATTCACAATTGCAAGCATTTTTGCACTGTTTCATTCTTCAATTGCTGAGTAAATTATATGATCTATCTTGTAAGTTGTGTGTTGGTCCATAGATATATGTGCTCAATTTAATATGGTATTAGAGCCTCGGCATAACAAGGCTCTTCTCCTACTACAGATTCATACTTGGATCATTTTTTTTAGCAAAATTGCTCCTTCTAGTATTGCACCAGAAGCGAAGAATTTACCACTTAATATCCCAAGTTAAGGTATTGTTGATCAAGATTTCTTAATAAAAAATGCTGGGTGTGAAGGAAATTCCAAAAGTGCAGACTGCTGACCTTATTTTTTTTGTTTGATTATGTGATTTACAGGTTTATTAGTCTCCTTCACTGCTTTCACTACAAGCAGCTCAGTATCCTTCATTGCATTTGCTACAAGCAGCTCAGTATCCTTCACTGCATTCGCTACAGCAGCTCAGTCCTATTCTTTTCATTCTGTATGGCTCCTTCAATGGACCTTCTAACTCCTTTCAACTACCACCAGTGGAAGGAGGACATGGAGATGTAGCTACGCTCCAAAAGACTCTTCAGACTCATAATGGAGATAAATATAGAGCCAACTCATTATGTTGACAAAGAAAAGTATTGTAATAGGCTTGATGAAGCATATGGATGCTTGTGCCTCTCAATCTCTCAAGATATTTTCTTCCACATCAATGGATTGAAGACTCCCAAGAAGGTTTGGGATAAGCTTTCTTCCTTATTTGACAAGTAGGATGATCTGAGGATCTATCAGCTCAAGAATGAGCTGATTTATCTTCATCCAACCAATTTCGAAACAATAAATGAATTCTTCACCAAATTCAAGCATCTAGTGTTCCACTTGAAGCTATGCAAGGTTGAGAAGGAGGATGATCAACTCATTCTTTCCATTCTCTCAAAAATTGGTGTATACTATTCAATCTTTGTACTAACATTTCATTCAGTGAAGCTCACTACTCCAAATTGGAGGATTCCTACTCTTAACTTCTTCATTGAATCTCTCACTTAGGAGCATGACAAGTTGATCCAAATGGGGATCATTCGATCTTCCAGAGATCATGCACTGGTTACAGGAGGACCTAAGGTAGCAAATGATAAAGGGAAGCGAAATGATGAGTCTCTTATGGAGAAAGAGCAGTCAAATGAGCCTTCAGGTTCTAAGAGAAGCAAGATGAGTGGCAAAGCAAATACACTTTGTTCTTACTGTAGAAGGGGCTTTCATCCATAAATCACCTGTATGAGAAGACAAATTGATGAGATGGCTCTTCTTCTGAAGAAACATAACATTATTGTACCTGCTAGCACAAGGAAGGCTGAACATAGAGAAGAAATTGAAGAACATGAAGAGACATGCCATGCGCTGAAGGTTAGCTGCTTAGCAACACATGCCTTACTCATTGATTTTGGAGCTTCAAATCATATGGTTGCATCCAGAGAATATTTCTCTTCCTTGCAGTGTTTTGATGGTCCTAGTATTTAGATGGGAAATAATAATAAAATTCATGCCAAAGGGAAGGCTTCTATCAAACTTGAGCATGGAAAGTTCAAAGATGTGCTTTATGTGCCCTCCTTAGCTACAAATCTATTATCTGTATACCAAATGACTCATACTGGCTCTCTAAAGCAAGTGATATTTGGTCTTGACTCAGTTGAGATCATAAATATATCTATTGGGAACATCATAGTGAAGGGTTCTGTAAATAATGCCTCTAAGGCATATGAGTTCTCACACTTCATGCCATTTTCAAAACCAGTGCACTCTCAACAACCACTTGCAAGGGAAGGTAAAAATGTTCCATATACTTCTTTTGCAGTTTCCACTAGTATTGCAGATCCAACTGTATCGGTTTATGAGATTGAGATTTAGATCCAGATCCAGTCCCTACTCCCAAGTGGAAAGCTAGGAAGATGACTGGAAATCCATCTGACACTCAGAAGATAAAGAACCTTGCGCTATGTCATGCAATCTTACCTCCTTTAGAGAGATGCAAAAAACTCCTTGCAAGATGCTACATGGCAAGAGATGATCAGTTACATTGCCTTCAGAAGAATAGAGTGGATCATACACCTCTTCATCCAAAAAAAGGCAAATGTTGCATTCCTCCTTCCTTCCATCATCATTTTGGGAGAAGATGCAGAAGTCTACATGCTAGGCACCAGGATACCCATGCACAGAACATCATGCATGCTGCTTCGCTACATCAAAAAGATTGCAACAACATATTTTCAAGTTTTTCAAACTTGAATCTTGATTCTATCTGCTTAGTTAGAGCGGGGGGGGGGCTTTTTTCCCATGTGGTTTTTTCCCCAGCTCCTTGTATCGAGTAGTTACTTTACTTTACTTGCTGTAATGGGTGACCTATGGTCTTAGTTACCAAGGCCCACACAATTTCCAAGTTAGCATTCAACGAGGGTATTAGGATTATAATCCTTCCCTTTCTAATTTGGTCATTTATGTCTAAATCATGAGTCATGTCTAAATCGAGAGTCCTTTTAGTCTATTTTTAGTCACTAGCACCATTGGGTCCACTTTTCCTAGTTGGGGCACATGTACCAGTTACTAAATTATGGGGAACACTAATTAAGGCTAATTGCCACTGATTGCACTTGCATGCATCAGTTTAGGAGCCTCATAGATCAATCCCTACAAATTAGGAGTCACTAGGAGTGCCAATACCAACCTCCATTAGTTGAGTTTAGTTGGTAACTAGTCAAGATCAGTTAGGAGTTAGTTACATTTAGTTCTAGTTTCCTACATTCAGTTCTATTCAGTTAGCACTAGGATTGCATAGCTGCATGCAGGTGAGATGCATTTACTCACCTACCTCAGTCAGTTAGACTAGTTAACACTGAATTAGACACTTGAGTTTGGTTTTTGAACTTTGATGAACTCCGATAATGATTTAGACAAGGGCAGTTAACTATTCAGTCAAGTAGAGTCCAACCAATTCAAATTTCCTCACATGGATTCGAATTTCATGTGCCTATTTAGCCATTGTACTTCATTGTAATTAATTATCTAATTAATTTTGATTAATGAAAACATTCACAGTTGCAAGCATTTTTGCACTGTCTCATTCTTCAATTGCTGAGTAAATTGTATGATCTATATTGTGAGTTGTATGTTGGTCCACATATCTATGTGCTCAATTTAATATAGTGGGGAGGGAAATTAAGGCAATCCATGGTGAATTGTAGACAAGAATCATGAATATGAGGAAACCAAAATAATTCATTGGTGTTGGGTTCCCTATGTACTCCTCTCCTGGAGCCAAAAGAAATGATGGTGGTCCCTTTCACATATATAAGGGGCATGCCTTTAACTTATCCAGGTGATGGTAGCTTAGGTTATTGGTGGAATAAATAGCAAGTTATCCTTTTATCATTCCTTGGTCATATGGCTCTATGCACAACTATAGAAGTTCAACGGACCAGTATAAACAAATTAGACATATCTATGTCCTCTATTATCTCCACATTCATTGATCCCTTTCCCCCATTCTCCATGCCACTAGTTAATTTACCGAGTGAAACTATTCACATTACTATTGAATTTCCTGTTAGAAGGGAAAGACCATTTTTTATTTGTCCTAAAGAGTGGACCTTTCCCGGGTTGCAAGACCATTAGGACGTCAGAACCCGATGGGAAAGATTGTAAGGTTATAACTTTCCCTATAAAAGGTAATAATAAGTGAATACACAAGATTAGAACCTTTTCAATTCTTATTTAACCTCGAGTAGAAATCTTATGTTCCTAGTGTGAGGCAGGAAATATTGAAACTAGCTGCTTATTCCACATGTTAGGATTAATTATAATCCTCCGTCGACTACCATAGTCTAAATGCCAGTTTCCTAGACTAGGAGTATGTTTCCACTTCACTAGTACCATGAGGAACTCATATGGGGCCCACATACTAGTTGATGAACTGGTTTGCATGAGTTTAGTAGATCTAGAGGCTAATCCCTATAATTTAGGAACCTACACTGAGTGTTGGGAGTCCCACCATAAGTTCACCCTAGTCTGTGTTGAGTTATTCTTCTATGGGCATTAGTTAGTTGATATTTAGTTAGCCTAGCACCACTTTTCATGATTTAAGGAGGTTAGGAGCCTTTTCTCACCTACCTTGGTCAGTTAATTGATTATGAACTGATTTAGTTGTCTGGTATTACACTAGTGAGTCTCCAATGGTGATTTTCCATAGTTAGTGATCTCTAGAGTCAGTCCAAGTCATGGGATTCGGATCACTCCTAGAGGATTCAAATTTCTTTATTTGTATCATGGATGTATTACATACCAATTAATGATTATGAAATTCTAGTTATGCTGTTAAATTTTTTCCTCTTGTCTAAATAATTTCACCATGATTGTTTGATGATTCTACCACCTAAATTCTTCTTCCTCATTCATCTTTCTTTCATAGTAAGGCTCAATATATCTAGATGATCCTATAAAATTTCTAAATTTAACATGGTATCAAAGTAGGTAGTCAGGACAACTTCAATCCTAAGAAACTTCTTTTGATGCACCAAAAGCAACTGGGTTCCACATCATTTATGGTATTTGTGCCTTCCTCCCTATGGATTTATCTAGAGAAGTCTAGCTAGGTGTGAAGCACTTTGATAATGTGCACATGTCGAAATAGAGATATTGAATTGGTTTTCCTTCGAATTGAAAGTGTTTTTGTAGGTAAATTGAAAAAAACAAAAGAATTGTGCTGCTCCTAAAGCCGCAAAATGGAGAATTAAACATCCTTGAAACCCAGGATCTTGTTGGAGGAGCTAGTCAGTTAGCCGACTAGACTAGTTATCGAACTAATTAGAGATTAGGTCAGCCTCCATATGTCGTGTTGGTTGACTAAACTGACAAGTAGTTATTTGTAACTATTTTGTAATTGTATATATAGGCTGTTGAGCCAGATACGAACTTGGTTCGGTTTGATGTATGTATGAACCCACATGTGTTATTGTGTAATATAAAGTTGTTATTCAACCTACTATCCTTGTCTTTTCTATCTATTATGTTTATATGATTCTTTATGTGTATTTTCGGTAAGCTTACAATCTGAGTGATTACAACATTGGGTTCATTGTCTGTAGTACATGCATGGATGAAATGACCATTAGCATATGATCTCAAAGCAAGAGATTAAGGAATGGTGGGAGCATAAGATCGCAAAATATTTGCAGAATTACACTTGGAGAAACAAGCTGACTATTGCCTAGGGTAAGGATAAAGTCTTCATTGAAACACATGAGAATCTGTGCCTTAGTTTCTGAAGAAATTACTGGATGAAAAAGCTAGTGGAAATTAAGGACAAAGAATTTCTCTAGAAACTGATAAGAGGTGGACGCATAAACCTGCCAGAGTGGTTTGAAAAAATTACATATGAGTTTTGTGAAGTACACATCGTGGAAGATAGAGTCTTTGTCGAGAGCATCGAGAAGAGGTTCTATAACGATCTCACTAAGAAGTTTCGTTGCTCACTACCAAATATTTTGTTTAAATTCCTAATCGACAGGGGAGTATTACACATTGTTGAGCCTCATCCATCACTAATCGAACCGCCATAAAATACTAGCTGGGTGAAGAAGTAGAAAGCATGGGAGAAGTTTATTGTAGAAAGGGAGTTGGAGTACTTGTTGAGCAAATAGACATAACTATCTAGGCTTACTAAAGCATCAGGTAGGCTATGGGTGGGTAGTGGGTCATGTGTCAGGGTAGAGTAGAAGGATTCTAGTCGATTGTAGAAGGAAACAACAACAATGAAAAGTCAGCCCAAGAAAGAAATAATTCAGACAGTGAATCACAAAAGCACTCCAGATTTATAGAAAATAGAGAGAGATAAGAGTTCGAAGAGAAGGGAGGAATGTAGAGAGAAAGACGTTGTGCTTGAGAAAAGAATGACTACCAGGGTGACTGAACATGAATAGAATCCACTAGAGTCGAGTCATGACTGGAAAGAAGAGTGTAGATGATGAATAAGTTTCACTAATGGAGGAATATTTGTGAATAGAGTAGTGAAAATATCTCCAGGTTGAGATACCCCAGGACGTAAGACCTCTATCTCCGATAAATTCGAACTTGAGTGACCGAGTGCAGGCCATTATCGAATAGGACCTAAGGCTATGAGCTGGTGAGTTTGGCGTATGGATCAAACTAGATTATGAAGGAAATGATGTCGACCATATGGTAATTCATTGACCTAAGGAAGGAAACTGGGTCACATTCCAATCGTACCCGTCTAACCGAAGTATCCAACTACTCTACCCAAGACATGAAGGAGCACCCCCTTGCCAAACATAGCTTTAGAGAACAAAGATCAGTCAGATTCACAAGGAAGAATATTTGAGCTACAACAATTTGCTTGGATATCGACAGAAGAAATCGAACTAGTCCGACAACTTGTCGAAGAGGAACCGACAAACAAAACTATCGATGAGAATGAGAGTTCTGTTGAAATTAGCTGTGAACAACACATAGTCACACATAGTATCCCACCACTCCCCCCCACCACCACCCAAAGAAGACATCAACACCGACGATATGGGGTACGACATAGCACACATCCCCCTCTATGAGGGTGATGAGGATCCCAAACGACATTGGTTCATGTGTGAATCAACATGGGAAGCAAACGTAGTAACAATCGAAGAAAAATAGATGGCGCAGCTCATTGGTGCCTTGCAGAAATGAGCACTAACTTGGTATATGAAATATACCGAGAAAACAACCAGTGCAAGCAAAGCAGAAATTAAGCAACAATTCTTATCCTTCTTCAAAACACTAGATGCAAAACATCTAACAGCAAAAAAGTTAAAAAACAAAAATCCAAAGAATTGAATCTCAAATTAGATCTAGGATCTAAAACAATTTCACCATCAAAGTGTTTGACAAAATATGCAAGAGAAAACAAAGAAACTAAAATAGCTGGAATAACACATGTGAAAGGTGCTAATATCAAACCATTATATTACAAAACACCTTGAATATGTGTATGATACATATTTTTAGTACATTGAACAAATTCGTGAGGCTTTGGAATCCAATTGGAGTGGTACATGTGTCATGGTGAGATTTGACCTGAATCCCCCCTAGGTGGACCAATGGAGACCCAACTCAACCCAAACAATCACAAACAAAGGTGTGGATGTTGGTGAAGTGTGCTGGGTCATTAAATACTCTAAGGCATGTGTGGGTGAGAAGATAGAGGTGAGTGGGAGGCTCTAGGTGGCAATAAATGCTCCTAGGAGAGCCAAAATAGGACAAATACACCACTAGCACACTTGGTCAAACCTGGATCCCCCAAATCAAGGAGGTAGCACCCTGATGCATTAATGAGGGTGCACATGGTCTGGGTTAACCAACTAGGGTGTTGTTGTAGGTGTGAACAAGACAAAATAACTAGATATATTGCAGAATTAACTCTCCCAAGTCTAAACCATATGATATCATTGGAATTCAAGAAACTAAAGTTAGAATAAGGTCTAAATTATGTACTAAGGATGTATTACTACTCCAAATCCTCCTCTTAATCTAGAATTAGTACTTCTCATGATTTTGAGGCCTTGGAAACTAAGGCACAAGTCACCTTTTACAAATTTTATTGATCCATGTAACAGAGGTAAGGAGGAAAACCTCAAACTCACAAGATTTTTTGGAGCTCCAAATAGCTTTGATACCATGTGAGAGAATTACATCTCAAATTGGATCTAGGAGCTAGAATAATTTCACCATCAAAGTGTTTGACAAAATATGCAAGAGAAAACAAAGAAACTGAAATAGTTGGAATAACACATGTGAAAGGTGCTAATATCAAACCATTATATTACAACACACCTTGAATATGTGTATGATACATATTTTTAGTACATTGAACAAATTTGTGAGGCTCTAGAATCCAATTGGAGTGGTACATGTGTCATGGTGATATTTGACCTCAATCCCCCCTAGGTGGACCAATGGAGACCCAAATCAACCCAAATAGTCACGAACCATGGTTTGAATATTGGTGAAGTGTGTTGAGTCATTAAAAACTCCAAGGCATGCATGGTTCAGAAGATAGAGATGAGTGGGTGGCTCTAGGTGGAAATAAATTCTCCTTGGAGAGACAAAATAGGCCAAATACATGACTAGTGCACTTAGTCAAACCTGTATCCCCCAAATCAAGGAGGTAGCTCCCCAATGCATTAATGAGGGTTCACATTGGCTGTGTTGACCAGCTAGGGTGATATTGTAGGTGTGAACATGCCAAAATAACCAGATATATTGCAGAATTAACTCTCCTAATTCTAAACCATATGATATCACTAGAATTCAAGAAAATGAAGTTATCCTAATGTCTAAACTATGTACTAAGGATGTATTACTACTCCAACACCCCCCCTTAATCCAGACTTAGTACTTCTCATGATTTTGAGGCCTTGACAACTAAGGCACAAGTCACCTTTTATAAATTTTATTGATCCATGTAATAGAGGTAAGGAGGAAAACCTCATGGGACAAAACCTCCCCTCAAAAATGGATTATGACATAGAAACAAAATATGCATATAATCCAAACTAAATGAAAATGTCCGAAGGAATATTCTTCTTGGGAAGAAGTGGAATGTGCTCAACCAACTCAGGAACAACTACATAATGAATCCTTAGACCATGTAGAACAACTAAAATGCACTGATGGGAGAGTGAATGGTGCTCTTTAGACTTGAACTTCAAACAAAACAGGATGCCATGCTTGAAAGAGACTGAAAATGATTGAGAATAGGTGACCCCAAGAGAGTCACAAGGATATTGAAGCATCAACCTCGAATGAAGGTTTTAATCAACTGCAAGAATGTGGAACAAGAGTCCCAAATGAGCTATTGTGATGTAAAAGGCTTCTCCATCTTCATATGAACTTGGAAGAACTCTATTAGTGATGGTGGAGGAATACATGGGAAAAATATTTCTCTATCCCTTTTAGCCACGACACTTAGGATTGATTCACTAAGTCTTATCCACTATACTTCAAATCTTCCCTCAATATGATCTGTACTCTTATGTAAATACTACACAAAAATATTCAAAGAGTTTGCTCTGCCTTAGATATCTTCACTTAGAAGACACACATCTGAAAATCATAGAGCCATGTATCTTTCTCCTCAACTGCAACAGCCTCTGTACATTTTCTTCACCCAAAACTCTTAGAGCCAATGTCCTCAATCGCCTTATCTTTTGAATGGCGTTTTCACTAATATTTATACTAGTTTCAATGTAGAAAACAAATATGGGTCATCATGTCATTAAATAATTAATAATTTAATTAATGCTTTTTATTTTAGTTGGTCGACTTGTCATGATAATTTTTGTATTAATAGTTTCAATCCATAATTTAAGCAACAACCCACATGCTAGCATATGATTTAATTCCTTTTTTGGGGGTTGTCCTTCATCCACGCCATCCTTAAAAACATTTCTTCATTGCCACACTATCGCTGCCATGTTAAGAAGAAGGGGCTACATGCATCCATAATGTAGGGATTTGTCCTTTTATATTCACATCAATGTTTCCATGTCTCAGTTAAATGATCCAAGGTGTAATGTATTTATATCCATCAATGTGGAGTATCAAGATATTTAACATGTTCATTAAATCATCAACAAACTTCCAAGTGTGTGGGTTTAAGACCCAAGGACACCACATGCAAGGGTTTCAAGGACTCTTTCAAGACATCATTTAATATTTGAACTAGATGATTTCTATGGACTTCAATCCCCTCACTTAGACTTTGAGTATCAAGTGAAATCTATCATACCACCATGTATGTGGTTACCAAACCTTCCCATTCCCTATGACCATCTCCAAGGGTTCCATGACCCTATAAAGTCAACAATGACCACAGGATGGGTCATTCGGACCATTTGGTATTCCAATGCCCATATCCAATGTACTACTTGCTATGTCATCAACATTTATTATACTTTTTTCATTAATGGTTTTGTCATCAATGACAACCTTGCTCAACAAAAAGAATCCCCTTCATCTTTGCATTTATGAGGACTGTAAATGATATCCTATGCTTACTAAAAACTTTCTAAACTTAAGCTCTAAAAACGTACACTAATGAAAATAAACACAAGGACCTTTTGCAATGACTAATGCATACATAAAGCCTTCTATCAAGCTCATAAATGAAATGTCTAAATCTGGATTTCAATTATCATAACAATTCCATAAAAAACCAAAGACTTCACCATTGAAATAATATGGGCAATATCTGATACATGGAAAGATAGAAAGATCCTCGCTTTACTTGATTTTTTCTCGACATAATTAAAATGGCTACTTTGGAAAAACACTAGTTTGTATATACTAATTTATATTACAAACATTTTATAATGAAAGTACTTAAAATTTAATATATTAATATTATTAAACCAATTCTATATATATATATATATATATATATACACACACACACACAAACAAAATTCTTTAAGTCAGATGAAGACACATGTCATAGTTTCAAGTAGTATGCAACCAAAACTCAGATTCTAGCACAAAGGCTAGATTGGATATCTTCAATGTGGAAGGATCCTAAACCATTATTTATGAGCATTGCACTGTATGTATCTTATAGCTTTATGCGCTTATGATTTTTCTATAAATTTAAAGTAAGAATGAAATATTAATCAAAGAGAAAAATTGCAAAGTCCTTACCAAGATATGTGAGTTGGATAACCCACTTCATGGACTTGAGAATAGTAGCATCCCAATATATCATTAAAAAAAGTACAAAATGTCATCGGTAGCTTGTGATGGATTTTTCCTCGAAAGAGCATTAGAATATTATAGAAAACTTAATAGAATGAAGAAGAGAAGTAGTTACCTTCCGTTGTTGTGACCTAACAAATAAAGGGTCGCACTTCCTAGGAAGAATCCCATTCCTTCCCCATAAAACCCTTGCCAAATAAACTATATCATAAAATCCACTATACTATAACAAGCTTTACAAATAAAATCTTTACCCAACCCGACCCTAGATTCATGTACCACAATCGTAGAGGCCATCGATAGAAAAATAACATAGAGAAAAATAAAATTATATTCTTCATAATATTTTAAAATAAATGAACAACTTATATATGGTTCATTATTGTAGAATCCTCTAAATAAACATCACCTTCACCATTGATTCAAATAGTGTTTGCTCAAGGTAACATGCTTGTTCTCTTTCACCGCCTCTCCTTACCTTGGGAAGAAAAATTATGCCACAAAAGTTATTACAAAGAAAGAGGAAAAACATGAAAATAAGACAATAAATTTGGAATGAACTCAAAGGAAGAACATTAGCTCAAAATAACACCAAAAAGACAGAACTAGAAATAAAATGCAATCAACAATTTTAACCACATAGCAAGACACTTTGATTTTTCTTTTATTTCAAAACAAAAGAATTGATAGGCCACATGAGATATATAGTGTATTCTCACTTATCTTGTGTCCATATAAGGCCAACAAAGAAATGAGAAGGTCCTCCATATCCATAACAAAGAGGGAAGAAACCATATTTTTTACCTTGTTATATTTTGATAGATCATAAAATAAACATAAAGAATTATGTCGTTGATACTAAAATTTTAGTTGGTGCCACATAAGGATAATTTTAATCCAACTTATTGGTTTGTTAGAGACACAACGACTACACTATTTATAATTTCAAGCATACACACCATAGTTCAGCTAGTGGTTTGACAAGTACAGAAAAATTTGTGTAAAACATAGAAAATATAGGTTAAATATTGCTTGAGTAGATACAATGTCTAATTAAAAATGAGCTAAATAAAATAAACAAAACAGAAAGTAATGTATGATAGAAGGTAGATGATCTACTAAAATGTATGATACAAGGTAACTGATCTTCTAAAAAGATCACATTAATAGGAATGCAAAATAAAAGATCATTTAAAGCCATATTGGTAACATAAACAAAAATTATTAACTTCTTAATTCTTGCATTCCTTTAATATGACATGTACAAGTGAATGAATATTTTATCCTTGCATATTTTATTGAATTGTCTTTATTTTATCACAACTAGGCTAACAGACTCAAACTTAGCATTATGAGGGAGGCCTAAACACTATTAAATTCAGTTTCCTTAAATTCAATTTCATTTAGCCAAGCAACTATGAATGGGGTATTTATTCTTCCATACTTTCCTAGGATTCTCACTTGGCCTTAAATTCGGTTGTATGCATATGCACCCATAAGTGCGAGCACAAGCACTAACATGTCACTTAGTAAGACTTGAATCTTGGTGGGGATATATTATCTATTCTCATTCACTAACTTGACAAGCCACCATTAATTCCTTACATCCTTTGAAAAAGGTAGATATGCAAATGAATAAACAATCTAACTACTAGAAATCATCTAAGTTAGATGACAGCATTATAGATAAACTTCCATGAAACATTCCTCAACTGCTACTTTGATTGGATGAAATTAATAGTTGTGCTGCAAAAAGGAGCCAAATGAGATTTTGAGAGATGAAGTGATTCAATTGAGTTTTAGGTTTATTGGCTTAAAAGCAGTAAAGTAAATTGAATAACTCTCTCTTTGCTATTTATTATTAAATAAAAACTCTCTTTTTAACGTGTTTTCATTTCTTCAATGTTTTTTTCATTCTGACTTGGATTTTTTACCTTTCCATACTTTTTTATGGGTTCATAGGATCGACTAGTAATGCATATTATGCTTGATAAAATTTATGAAATGTGATATGCAATATTTTTCTCAGAAAAAGAGCGTGGTTTACTTTATGGATTGCAATCATAAACTAAGTTCCTTATATTTTGGTGAGAATAGGGATCTCTTCGTTTCAATGAATAACATGAAAATACCTTTTAAAAAAGAGAGCATGTTGTATTCAATAATGTGGGTAACACTCGTGACTAAACAAAGCTAGCCTTGTGATGGTGTCTCTATGAAGAAATACACATAAGAGAAATATAGAATGCCAAAGATGGCTTCCTCATTCTTTGTAAAGAACAACATGAAACTAATTCCATTGCCTAAAATGCCTAAAATGTGGAAACAAATTCCGAAGGCTACCAAAATACCCCCTTTTTGGGCCCACAAGTTCACTTAAGTGGTTCAAAAAGGACCCTGAAAAATGCACACACGAAAATCGCCTTCCTTGGGAATCGCCATTAACAGTTAATTTTATTTCTTAAAAGTTAAGGAAAGTATGTTATAATCAAGGTTGCATGGCAACTGATACCTGCCGATAAATTGAGTAGGTGAAATTGTCTCAATTGCTATGTATTTTTGTCATTAACTATATGTTCAAACTCTATGCAATTATTTGGTTAGGACACATAAATTAATATATATGTTTAATATCCGATGGCTATGAATTAATCAATAACAAGAATGAAGTGATGCATTTGTTTATAACATGTTACTTGATCGTATACAACAACCTTAAACACAACCACTTCTAAAAATACAGGAAGTGATGCATTTGTTTATAACATGTTACTTGACCGTATACAACAACCTTTAACCCAACAAATTCTCAAAATACAGGCTCTTAATTCACCACCTGTGGCATAGTTTACTCCACCTTCCCAACTGAGAATTAGGATAACGGTAGCTAAGCTAATTAACCCGATCTTTTGATGAGAATTTTTTTTCCAACAACTCATGATAAGATAAATGCATGTTAATGCATATTCACCAAACACGTATATTGAGGTGGGTTAGTGAGTGGTTAACTGGGAAGGAGTTTTCGATGACCACAATGCGCCAAGTGCCCTAACTACGCCTACGTAAGGTGATAATTGACGTATTACAAAGGGAAATTCTTTGATAAGGAATTATAATTGTGCATTAAAATCAAAACCAAAACTTATCACCCTCATAATTCAAACAATGTTCACCTATCCAGGTTGCATGCATTACAAGTGGAAATGCTTTTACAAAATTCAAACAGTGTCCACCTAACCAGGTTGCATGCATTACAAGTGGAAATTCTTTTACAAATGCAAATGACCTATGTACCATCCTTACGAGAATACTTGGAATGTCAAATTTAATTTTGTCCATAGGTATGTCTGAAAATTTTAATGCTAACTTGCACTCGACCATATGTGCATCTACAAGCAACAAATAAGCCACTGTGAAACAACTGATGTGTAGCCTTAGTGATGATCAAGTAGTGAGCAGGAACTAAGCCATATATTGTATCACTGAATATTGAAATCACTTGGAGTTAGAATTGTAATTTGGTATGATTATTCCAAAACTATACAAAAATAAATTTGGAAAAAAAGTCACAGTAAGGTGAGTACCTGTAAAAAAAAGGTAAATGCATTAGCCATAGCCATAAGTAAATTCATAGTGCATTACGACCATCAATTGAACTTGGGATATCAATAGCCACAAGAATATGGTTAACGTAGAGACATAGTTCAGTGAACTACTTCCAGAATTGCTTCTTAAAAATAAGAAATCAGATAATAAAGAAGGGTTACATTATAGGTTTAATTTACTGTGAAATAATTATATGTGTTGTTATTTTTCATGCATAGAGCCTAGTAGATGGTATATAAAATGTATAGCACCCATATGGAGAAAAAGGTTGGTCAAACTAACTTCAATCCTCACATGGCTCTATGATTCATGATTTTCCTTGACTCTGTGGAAGAGGCACCCCATGACCTGTATACAGGTCATTCTCCTATGCTATGGGGTGATCCAAGGTAGATATTCGAGGTCTTCCTGCTTGGCTCAAGGATCGTGCCAGTCACATTGACAAGTAAATATCCTAAGGTAATAAAATGACCGAATGCAAAGTTTTTACTTCTCGGTTAGTCATTTATATAAATCGTAACTTGTGCAATAATTTTACTACCCCTTTCTGTTTAACTTGTTCCTTATTGGTTTCTTACAAGTCACATTGGAGGACAACAATGGTGCACTGAAAAGGCCTAGGGAAAGTAGAGGTTATGCTCTTTGTCCTGCCATCAATCAATCCTTCTCTCATTCTCATCGTGTGTCTACCCCTTTAAACTATAGTTTACTTTTAATAAATTCCTTTTATTCATTTAAATGTGTTGGTGTCTTGTATCACAAGCACATCAACCCAACCAATCGATGGGAGCAGACATAAGCATAAACATGAATTTAAATATAGACCTTTGGTTGCAGGCATAAGCATACTTACCACATTAAACATAAACATGTTTAATATTGTTAATGCTATATTGTTAAAATCAAAAAATATTGAAACGCCTTTGATCTTAGATGAGACATCAATTTAAATATAGACCTCTGGTTGTAGGGATAAGCATGCTTACTGTGAGTAGAGAATAGCCGTTTGAAAACCGTTTTTCTGTAAGTCGAGTAATGCTTCGATGGAAAGAAACTTCTATATGAGTCGAATGATGATATACCTACAAAGTATCCTACAATCACATAAATATCTCTCTTACATTTTTATTATACACAACACTAAGTTTTTTCAACAGAATAAGAAACTGGATATGTGCTTAAGGGACTTCTATGTATAGTGTGTGGGAAAGGAACTTACTCAAAACCCTTGATATCCGAGTATGTATTTTTCTATTTTTGGCAGTTTTGTAAATTTTCCTTTTACAATTTTTCTAAATGCAAAAAACAACATCCAGGAATTTGATACATTTAAAATAAGCAAGGACATGAAAGTCTTAACGAGGAACCTCACATTGAAAGTCTTACTAAGGAAACAAGGACTTTTCATACGAATTCACGTTAAGTACCCATATGTGAAGCAACATTTTGATGCCAACAAAATCCTTATTGTGAAGGGCTTTTTCTACTTGTATTTGCAAATTTTCAATGAGATTGAACCCAACAATCCTCCATTTCCAAGAATAAGCATAGTTGTAGCAATTGCCATGCATGATTACACCCTGGCTCATACTCATTTTGATTTTGTGCAAACAACCAAAAAAATAGGTTATTTTGATCCTTAACACTATCTTATCATTTTAAATTTTTACAAACAAAAACCAAGAATGTGCAATGTAGTTTTCATGTTCTTACTTAAACGGTATGTCTCCCCCAAAATGTAAGTTTGAATCCATGAGGAGATCAACTATGAAGAAGCATAAGCAATTGCAGTTACTATGAAGAAATTGCAAGGGTGACATAGGAGTTGGCCATGGGGCATTGGGGGTGACATAGGAAGTGACAGTGGTTGTCAGTGGGACAAAGGCAATTGTCAATAGGATAGAGGCAGTGGCAAGGCTATCAGTACCAGTGGGACAGAGGTGGTAGGAAGGGCTGTCAGTACAATGGTAGCCAAAAACTTAGGATATGCAAGGAGACACTTAGAATATGCAAGTAGGTCTCTGACAATAACACTTCAATATGATCAACCTATCATATGGCTAGCAAATTAATTTTAATATTTTAATAAATTAAATTAATTAAACCTACAATGTAAAACTATATGGAAAAGTGAAAATTTTATGGTCAAAATCAAAACTAATATGCACTTGACTGCATATCGAATACAATATACCTGCCATGGCCTTCGACAGGTATAATAGAGGAAATGGTCTATCTTTCATCTAAAATTCAACATTAAAAGTTAAATGAAAGTAAAGTATGAATAAAGGTAAATTCCATCATTAATTGAAAACTTTAACAATAAAGTTTAAAGTGGAACCTCCAATTCAGAATGTGTGGGGATGGAATTAGACCTCTGAGGCCTAATGTGGAGAAGATAGAAATAGGGTTTTTTTTTTTTTTTTTTTTTTTTCATTTTTAAGATTTGATTTTTTTTGGCTTGAAATTTGGTGTTTTTAAGATTGAAACTTATAGGGGAATAAGTTATTCAATGGTGCTAACAAATTGGAATATATATTCTACCCAATGGTGTTTTTGGAAACTGATTACAATATCAAATAGTAGAAGTTATTGAAGCCATTCACTAAGACAAAGGAAACTTCATATTCATGCATTTGGTTGAGTCAAATTAATGAGCCAAACTTTAGATGTGCTTTATATTCATTTGATTATAGTATGATGATTTTTGGACTACAGAGTTTAGAGGCCATTTTAAGTCTAAGTATCTATTATTTTCATTTGGAACTTTAATTTTCAGTATCACAGAATTCATATAGATGACATTTACTATATTCACCCTTACATGCTATACACTCGAGCAAACCTTTTGTATTTGGTAACTAATGGTTTCGACTAAGTATCTATTATTTTCATTTGGAACTTTAATTTTCAGTATCACAGAAGTCATATTGATAACATTTACTATATTCACCCTTACATGATATACACTCAAGCAAACCTTTTGTATTTGGTAACTAATGGTTTCGACTTTCATTAAAGTGTGTATTTACCTAAGTAAACTTTGTGTTTTTGGTATATAATGGTTTGCACTTTCATTGGAGTGTGTGTTGTGTGTATTGTTTTGTGTAACTTTAAAGTAATAATTAAATATTAATCAAGAGAGAACTTGCAAAATCCTTACCAAGATCTCTCAGTTGGTTCACCCATTTCACAGACTTTATAATAGTAGCATCACTAATCATATCATTCAAACAAGTACCAAATTTCACTGCTAGCTTGTCTTGGATTTTAAGTTGGAAGAGCATTCCAATATTTGAGAAAAAGTAATAGAATGAAGAAGAGTAGTAGTTACCTTCCATTGTTGAGACCTAACAAATAAAGGGAAACACTACCCAGGAAGATTCCCACTCCTCCCCCATAAAAGTATGGTCAAATAAACGATATCACAAAATCCACCACATTATAGCAAGCTTTACAAATAAAATATTTCCTTGGCATGACCCCAAATTCATGTGCCACAAACTGTAGAGGTCACCGATAGAAAAATAACAGAGAACATAATAAAACTAGCCCAACCACAAGTCAAGTGGTTGATGAAAATCGATAGATGTAGCTAGTCACTTAGTTTTGTAGAGATTAGTGGTTGTTAAACAAATACTAAACATTAAACTAATTCCCAATCCTTATAAATATGTATTTAAAGTATAACATAAATATTAAGCTAAGAAAAAAAAACATAAAACAAATACTATTTAATAAAAACAAAAAAAACAAAAAAATTGATACGAAGTATAAAAAATTAATGAATTATAGATTTACAAATAATTAAATAGTGAATTCTTAAGTGAAGCTTATTTAAATCTTAATTAAGATAAATTTAAGCATAACAATATAAGAAACAAGATAAGAAAACCATGAAATGAATCTCCACTATACACTTGTTACACTTGAGTTAATCTGCTCAAGGAATCGAAAATTAAGTCCAAAATATGAAATAATATCTAAACACCTATCCATGTAATGATATTTTTCATATTTTAATAAATAAACAACTTATATAAAGTTCATTATTCTATAATCTTCTAAATAAACATCACCTTTAGCATTAATTCAAATAATGTTTATTCCAATGGACTTCTACCTATCCTTACCCTAGAAAGATAAATTATGCAACCATAATTATTACCATAGCAAGAGGAAAAGCATAAAAATAAGACGATAAAATTGAAAAGAACTAAAAGAAAGAACACTAGCTGAAAATAAAGCCCAAAGGACGAAACTATAAATAAAATGCACTCTTAACAATTTTAACTACATAAAAAGACACTTCCATTGATTTTTCTTTATCCATATCAATTAATGTATAAGGCCAACAAATAAACGAGATGGTTCTTCATATCCATAACAAAGAGCGTAATAAAATTATATTTGTCATAACATTTTAAAATAAATGAACGACTTATACAGGCTTCAATATTGTATCATTTGTTGAACTCATTTAACAGTGAACCCAAAAGTAAGCGGAAGATTTAGCACTGGTTCCACCCTTCTTCTTATATTTTAAATGATTTCAAAGCATTTACTCTTACGTACTTGCTTCTTTATCTTCGATTGAGCACCATCCAACGAAAAAGAACTGACTTCTTAAGTAGGAAGTAGATCACCTTGTGCATGGCACCTTGTCATAACAAGCTATTGAATAATATTTTTATGACTAGCTCTTGGCAAAAAAAAATTATTTGACAGTTTACTTACAAATCAGTCTTTGGGCGATGTCGATTTGAAAGATCAGAGGAGTCCTTTTAGTAGGTCCATGCATAGTGGTTGTTTCAATTGGTGAGACTAGGGATCACTATTAAATGGAAGGTTGTGTTACATCCCAGGCACACACCTTTACTATCACATAAAGCATTGTATTCCTAAGAAATTTGACAAATTTTGATAATGTATGGGTGGATTTTGGATTTGATCTATGGTCCATGGTAAAATATTAATGATGTTTTACAATAATTTTTGAATATTAAAGACACCTCTAATGTTGTCCCAATAGAATTTTATAACAAGGGTTGTGTGAGCTTTTCTTTGTTATTCATATTATTTTGTTTAGATTTTTTTTTTCAAGTTTTAAATCATTTTTTGTCTAGAGGCATTTTCTACAGAATTGCAAAACTAATCATATGTCCCATCCAAATTAATGAAGTTGGATACATTACTAGCATAGACCCATTTTAAACCCGGAGGGATCCAATTTCTTGAAGGTGTACATTTTTTTACCATTTGGATCTCTCTCCTTAATTGATAGATCTCGGTTTAAAATGGATATATACTAGTTTAATTTTTTATTTTATTTTATTTAAGTCAATACGTAATTTATATTTTTTAATTTTTACTTTTTAATATTTAATATTTTTTTATTTATGTCGGCTAGCATAATGTGACTAACGTGACAGGATCTCCCCCATATTGGGCCGGAGAGCTCTCTCGGTGCAATTAAGCGGACGCACACACAAGTATCTGTGTATAATTTCAAATTAAAATTCCATTAAATTCAATCATGACTATTTTAAACTCCACCTATTTGAATATCTAAACTAGCAATTTCAGAGTAATTAAATATCATGGAAGCTAACAATTTCAAAATCCACATATACTTGTGCATGGAGGTAACAATTTCAAAATCCACGTATACCTATGCATGAAGTTAACAATTTTACAATCCACCTATACTTAAGTGATTTTGAAAGTTAGTATTTACCATTAATTATACAATACACCAACTACTGCATATAACATTATATGACACATTGTAAAATCATTATTTTTCTCCCCATAAAAAGATGGCAGCTATTTTATTAAAAAAAACCACATTTTTCATAAAACACTAGGTTCATTACATGTAAGGGTATTTAATATAAGCCTCAATTGAGATTGACATAATTTGGATAGGCCATTCAAAAAGAAGACTAGAATAAGATGACTATACATATATAACCCTGAAAGATGCACCACAAAAAAATAGAGAGATCGCCCACTGTATTGGCTATTTCACCCCCCAAAAAAGTAGTAATATATACCACTTCAAGATAGTAAAGAAGATAATCCTAGAATGGGTCCTGGACTAGATCTAGAAGGTTGTCATTTTGTAGCTCCCAACTATTCCATTGTCCTTCACCCAACTGAATGCCTTGCTTTGACAAAAGATCAGCTAGCATATTTCATTCACGATATATATGTTGAAATGAGATGCCCAGGAAGAGGCTAACAATATTCTCCAACTCCTCATAAATAGGTCTTAGAATAATGCTTTTAGGATCTCATTTTAGTCACAGCTAGTTAATCACAAGTATGGAATCCTCGAACACTTGTAGTCTCTGCATACCATTTTCCAAATCATTCATGAAAAAAAATTTGAGAGCAAGCAATTCTACTATGTTGTTAGAACTAGGACCATTTGTAGTTAAAAAATCTATACAATTGGATTCATAGAAGTACAAAATGCCACTAGCCCCTCCCATGGCACGAGTTCCTTGGGAGGAACCACTAAAAAAATACCAGCTATAACATTTTCCAATAATTTCCTCAGTACCCTTCTAAGTTTTGGCAGAGCATCATTATGGGGAAAACACCAAGTATAGATAAACCTTTATAGGTTGTGACAGTTGAAGGAATGTGGATTCCTTTAAAAATTGCATGATTTCTAGCAATCCATGCACCCCAAATGAAAATAATTGGAAAGGCATGGAAATACTTATAAGTTGCATTATTTAACCTAACTTGTAGAGCATCAGCCAAATTATATCCAGCCCATCAGAGATGAATGTCTAGAATCTGAGAAGAAAAATCCCACATCTAAGCAAAATATGGAAAAGCGATAAATAAATGATTAATGAACTCATTTTGGGATTGGCACAGGCAACATCTCTCCAGTCCCACCCATAGTTTTCTCACCATACTTTCCCAGATAGGTACTTTATCCAAAAGATCCAACCTAATAAAATGTTTACATTTTAGGGGACACTTAAAAGACCAAATTATTGAGGTCCACCATGATGGATCTGGAAGATCCTCCTCCTCTTGAATGACATAGTAACCAATTTTTGTAGAATAAATTCCTTCATATGCATTTCTAACCCATAAAATATCATCTTCTCTATTTCCCAATATGACATTACTGAGGTGTAAGGCCTTGACATAGGAATCCCTCAAGAGTTTGTAATTTTCCATAAAACCAAGATCTTCAAGTTTTGACCATGCTTGCCCGAAAGGAGTGGAGGAAGATGCATCCGTAATCTGATTAAGAGAGACATACCCCAGTTCATGTAAATGAACTACGATGTGATGGTATAAACAATGAGCACCCTAGAACCCAATCCAGGAGTTTGCCCAATTCTAATTTTGTGGACATTTCCAACATGCTAGGCCAACCACTTCCCAATCACATCGAAGGAAAATATGATAACTTTCCAAACAATAAAAACATTCCTTATAAACTTGGGACTATACCTAGTCCATTCCTCAATTGAGAGAGGGGATATGTATTTTTGATGCTCCCCCTTCAAGATCCTACACACTCCCTTGGAAGCCAAATCCTTTGCAAAAATATTTGGATGCTTTAGACCCCAACCACCCAAAGCCTTGGGTAAATAAATATTTCTCCAAGAAACCCAATGGAATGAATTCTCATCACGGAACGCTTTCCACGAGAAATTATAGCTTAATATTATAATCCACCCCATAGTTCTTAAAGGGACTTAAGCCAAATAAACACAATAAATAGGAACAACTTCTAAAATAGATTTGATCATAATCAACCTGCCACCCCTAGAGAGACATTCATTACACCATAACTAAAGTTTACTCTTTATTTTTGAAACTAAATTAGTCCCAGTCTCTTTTGGAGTAGTTATTTGGCTTTAAAATAAATCCCAAATATTTAACACCATTTTGTATATCCACATGTAAAAATTCAAATTTAGAGCAAATCCATTTGTATGATTCCTGATTCATATTCATGACAAAAACATAAGATTTTTTGTTATTTAAAAGTAGACCCATGGCTTGAGAGAACAAACCAAGAATGCCTTTCAGCTTCATGATCTCCATTATAGAGCCATCATAAAAGACAAGTGTATCATCTACAAAAAGTAGATGAGACACCCAAATATCTCCATCAATCCTTATCCCTAGAAAGGCACCTTATTGCTTTGCATTACAAAATAGTCTACTTAAACTAACCAAAACCAGAACAAAAAGGAGGGTAGCAAGGGGGAAACCCTGTCTAAGACATATGCTAGGTCTAAAGAAAGAAGAGGTAGATCCATTTATCAATACAACAAAATATGTTGTTGGCACTTGTGCTAAAATTTGAAGATTTCTACATAGGCATCTGCAATAATTCCTCTGTAAAGGTATAAAACAGTGAAAATGAGGGGGTAGGGCCAATTTGTTTTTTCATGTCTTATGACATGGAGGTATGCAGAGGAGGGTTTGAAGTTGCTTGGGAGGCTTATCTTGAGCCTGAATGTCAAAAGGGATTATTCCATAGTGTGGCATGAACAAACGTTGAAAAATCCTGGAGTTATAACCTCGCATTTGGGTTCATATATGAAAATACGCTCATGGTTATCGAGTGGCGAGAATAAAGGGCGCAGATCCACAACGATCAGGATCAATGGTCACGAACAATTCTGCGAAGGGAAGATGCTCGGTACAAATATTTTTGGTGGTTGCAGAATGGTGTTAAACAACAGGTAAGATCAGTCATTGGATCCAAAGAGGGAGACAAATTGACGGTCATCTGGAGCTCTGCTGGTGGAACTTGCACGAAGAAATGAAATCTCAAACGCCGCGGAATTTGGTAGGGTCCTCAGGTTTCAATGACTCAGATTACCTTGGCCTCAGATATATGGCAGATATGGATTCCATCGGTCCAACTTGCGCCTATGATCAATGTTTGAAATCAAATGAATTTGGTAAGGGCCATAGGATTCAATGGCCCAGATCTACTCCCTCCTCATGATCAACGATAGAGATAAAGTCCGCTCCCGCAACATGCATGCGGTTAACCTTTTCCTCGGGTTAGCGGAATTAGGTAGGGACCTCAGGTTTCTACGTTCAATATCATCCCCAAGTCCATATTGACGAAAATGATAGATTCCACCGTTGTAAGGTGCATGACTGATAAGGATGGTCAGGTTCAGTGAAATATGGTGGAATCTACACGATCTAACGGCCACGATGAAGAGACGATAAGATCAACGACGGGGTCATTTTATCTTGATGTATTTGTAACTTCGAAATGTATTCACTTGTATATTTTATATATTGTATTTCATTGGTCCCCGATGTTCCTATTGGGAGAATCATTAATGTAATCAAGTCATGTAAAGTCATAGAGATTAACCCTCCTTTGTAAGTTGGGGGTAAAGTCCCCACAGTTGTGGGGCACTAGGATTATTAGACTCTCCTAGAGAATTCGTCCCTAGTAAGTAATTGTCAAGTCGAAAACTAGTATAAATAGATAGTGAGCCTCTCTATTTGTGATATACACTCACCCATCTATAGCGCATAGTTGAGAGAAGCGGAGCTCACACAAGTGAGAGAGAGAACAATTGTTGGAGATCATCTTTCTGTCTTTGGGTTTTATTGCTTCCACTAGTGCTCATTCTATCTTTGAGGAAGTTGTGGGGTTTTTCCTTTATGTTTTCCCCGAGGATAAATATTTTTGTCTATTGTCTCTTGTCATTTATTGCTGTGCATGTTATTCTCTCAGATAAGATCCTAAGATTATATTGTTTAAATGATAAAACTCTAACATGGTATCAAAGCGAACCTGAGAAGAAGACATCATGCAGCTGCAAAAGCTAGGGCTTCTTACTTTTTGGGTCTCTCACCACAACCCATTAGCAAAAGGAGGCTAGGATAACTCTCCATTAAAGGGAACATCTTTTTGTCGAAGCAGAAGTTGATTCCGGGCATTTTCAATTACTGCTGCAGGAAATTAGGGCTTTTCACAAAAGATGAATTTTTTAGTGTGCCCAGCATAGGATTGCTCTCCTCATCAAAATATAAGTTTAGAGACCAAGGTCAAAGTTTTTGGTTGAGTAAAACTCCAGGAAAGTCAAACCCTAGTTTGACCCTAGGCCTTAAAAACCCAAAAATACTAAAAATGGTAGTTTTAGTACATTTGCTATATCTCGATATTTAAGAAGTCTCAAGAGCCTAAATTTTCACAGGATTAAGATAAAATCTTGATGTACCCTATGTACATATTTCAGCCTCATATTCACTGTATTCTGGGAGATATGATTCCTCCAAATAAGGGTTCTAGCCCGTTCAAGGATTCATCCCTAAACAGGACACCTAGGGATAATTGCTATATCTCGGGCTACAAAGGTTGAAATGAAAATTTGCAAGATGTTCTAGATAGGGCATGGACTTTATTTTATGTGGTAAAAGTTTCAAACCCTGAAGATGAAATAATGACATGTGGCAGTCTATACATCTTTGCTATTCTGAACAGTCCTTAAAGACGTTACCTTGGGAAAACTATCATAAGTCCCAGTTTGTGAAACCAATTCTAATAAAACCTATGGTTTTGGAAAGAGGATAGACGTGGCTACATCAGTACAAAATTTAATACATAGAGGAGTAGTATCTTCAGAGATACCATAGAAACAATATAAGGCATTTCTGTAGAAGAAATTGGAAAACTAGGGCTTTGTGTTTCGGGAGCTTCCCTCCACTGATTTCAGAAAAGGAGTACATTGGAGAGTTCAGCTTGAAGAGGCCCATCTTTCTATCCAATGAGATCTGAAAGATTCCAAGTTTTGAAAATTAGGGCTTCTCTGAAAAACCCTAGATTAGCCAACTTCGGAACCAGGACGGAGACCTCAAATCGGTAAGATCTAATCTTTTGCTATTTACATTTGAGGTTCTCATTTCAAAATGACTAATCACACTAGATTGATGACAAGCTTGGTGAAGCTGACAAATTCCAAGCATGGAAGTATAGGATCTCACTGGTTCTTGAAGGAAATGAGTCAGACACCTACATAAGTAGAAAGGTTCCAGTTCCAGAGGGAGATGAGGCTAAATCCTCACACAAGAAGAACTTGGTCAAGGCCAAGAGGATCAACTTATACCACATGTGTCTTCCCTAAATACATGTAAAGAGATTTTTGATTCCTTGAACAATATATTTTGAAGAGAAGAATATAAATCAGAAGAAGTATAGGAACTCTGCGATCCTTGAAGAAATTGACTTGGATTAGTATTTCAGTAAGAAAGGTCTAGGAGCCAGAGGGAGATGAGGCCAAGGCTAGAGCCAAGAGAATAATTGAAGAATCTATTAAAGATCATCTCATCCCTCATGTGTCATCCTTGAAGACACCAAAATGAAGTGTTCGATGCTATGATGAAGCAATCGAAGAAGAATAAGATATGGTTATATCCACCTTGAATGGCCTCCTAGGATCATGGGATTTATTCATTCGAGGAATGTGTGCTAGAAGGAAGTGATTACCTTCAACAAACTCTAGGAAGAGCTCACACAAGAAGAAGCTCGACTCATAATAAGAGAAGAGAAAATGGGAGCGATTGAACATCAATCTCATGATTTAAAGAAGACCCCTCAAGCGATGAGGAATACAAAGGACTCAATTTTTGAAGAACCTCTTATCCATATTAGCATTTGGATAAGAAATGACGTGTTATGAATGAAGAAGATGATGAAGCTGAAGGCTCAAGAAGGAGTCTACCCACAAAACGAATAAAGATAAGTATTCAATTGTCATTTCACAATATTGCTTGGTTATGCATTTGTTTATATTTAGTTGATGTGCTATGCATGATAGAATGGTTGCATTAATGATAGTATACTACTAATATGCATGCGATGGGTAAGTATCTCATAGTGCTATACAACTCTCCATTGCTACTTATCTAGAATGAAACATTTTTGCTGACATATTGGATTAGTGCACAATCTCAATGATTTCATGGTAGAGATGGAAGGCATCTAGAAAGTTTCTGTGAGATATGGATGAATGTTTTATTGGTTAAAATAGTTGCATGATGGTATCTTTATGCATAAGAATTTTCCATTATGAATATTCCTTATGAAATGTTTCTAACCATACAACTAATTCATTTGAATTGTAGGAAAGATTGCGTACAATCACCTACAAGAAAAGAAGGATGAGAATTGTTCCAAAGAACAAGTGACGACAGTTCGAGAAATAATACAAGATGAAGAATAATATGATGATACCTTCAAAGAAAGAAAGAGGTCTCAGAAACAGTGCATTTATGTGACACTGTTGAGCGACATCATTGATGTATAACCTTCTAGCTATGAATAAGTAGCCAATAAGAAAGGGAAGGAGAGTACTAGTTCAAGAAAAATGATGTCTAGGATGCAGTATCAAGACCTGAAGGGAATTTCGTAGATCCAACAAGCAGTAGATGGAAACATCATGGAATACAAGGCAAGATTCGTAGCATGAGGCTTCTCATAGAAAGAAGGCATAGACTACGAAGAGACATTTGCTGCTATTGGGAGTTGAGGCACATGACAGGTATACTCATGTGTGTAAATTAAAGAAGGCCTTGTACGAGCTCAAAAGGCACCCATGGGATAACACATACATAAGGATCTTAAAGATCAGCTAGAGTGATGAAGATCTTAACCTTTGCTACAAGGTTGAATATGAAAGCCTATAGAGGATGACAAGCTCATAGATGGGCGCAAGAAGAACTTTTTAAAAGGTTCAAGATAGAGGATCTTGGTATCCAGTGACCCTAGATGGATACATAGAATATTAGTAGAAGAGGAAGCTATTTGTCACTCCAGTACATAATGTTTCAATGCATTGAGTATGAAAGGAAGAGGGAGAATGATGCTTTGCTTCAGAGGGAGTGACTGCAGAAGATCTTCAGGTTCGACATGATGTGACAGGATGGACAACTTACTAACGACTCTAGGATTTACTGAGAGTAAAGTTGATTCCAATATTTACTTCAAGGTTGAAGGCAGAAGACCAGTGATGCTCCTATTATATGTCGATGATTTGTTCCTGATATAAAAGAGGAACTCATTAAAGTTGCAAGAAGGAGACTTGCTGCCAAGTTCGAGATGAAGGACTTGGATATGATGCACTACTTTAAAGGCATGGAGGTGTGGTAGAGTGTAGATGGAATCTCCCTGGGACAAGGGAAGTATGTAGTGGATACCCTGAATAGGTTCGGGATGATGGATTGCATCAACAATTGTTCAATTAGAGTTTGTTTAATCTATCAAATTCTACTCATTTTTTCTCTTTTCTATGCATCTTTGTAAGAAAAAATTATGAGTAATTTTTCTATTACTAGATCCAATTGTGATAAAAATTTCACATGGTATCATAGTTGATGTCTCAAATTAAATTTCCTTGAGCTATATTGGAGAGAGGGTGTTGGAGTATTGGTTATAACCACCACACCTATTGAAAAGCATTAGCATCAAAGGGAAAGTTATCAACAGAATCTAGAGTACTTGGATATATACTTTCTTCTTCATCTCATGAAGTTGCATCTCAAGAGTGATCCACCCAAGAGTTGGAATTGTTTTTCAACTTCGACAAGTCCCAAAACTTGACATGACCTCGACTGAATCAACACCTTGACATGCATCATAGACACCAACACCTTGACACGACTACGACATATTGTCTCTTTGTCTTCCTTTCATCTCTAATGGTTGAAAATTAGAACCATTCCAAATTCTCTTTTACCTGAATGTAACGGGAATCCGACCAAGAATTCTCATCACTTTATATAAACATGTACAATATTGTAATATTATGCAAGTTATAGTACATTAATGAAACAACAGAGTTTGGTTCGAATTCTTGTGTTTTGTTCGTGTGTATGTTTTATGTGTGTGTAGTGTATTTTTTGTTTTTCTTATTCTTAATATTCTTCTACCATAATAGTACTCTATTCATTCAATCAAACAGTTGTCCCTGTCGTGCACCTGGGCATAGATATCATTGTTGTTAGAGTAGATTCAGATATTTTTCAGAGCTTAAGTTGCGTGCAGACACTTCTATCTAGGTTACCTAACTTATGCATGTTCAAACATGCTTGCAAACTCAACAATCCAAGCAGACACTACCTTCGACTTTAGAGTATCCCATTACTCGCACCACTGGATCGAAGATGGTTGAAGAAACAGACAATAGACATGCAACTGACCAGATATAGAAACTCATAGAGAATGAATTGGCTCGAAAATGAACTGAAATGTTCTCCCAGTTCAATGAAATTCTAACATGATTCACCTCGACATCAAGAGGATCCTCGACGAGATCCAACTCTAATAAAACTAGTCCATTCAAAGTCAAAATGAACTTGGACATACCAAATATAGAGAGAAATATTGGAACGAAATCCGTAGACAATCGGGTACAACAACTAGAATCCTATAAATCTGTGAACCAACTCTCAGAAGATGAAAATATCACCATTGCATCCTTAAATATGTTATACTCTTTGCACTTCTAGTGGGAGAATCTATCAACAAAGATGGATAAAGATGGAGACCCAAAAGACACATGGGAAAAATTTATTGAGTATGTCTGGAAGGAATTCTGCCCACCCAAATACATTGAACAACAGTATAAAAAGTGGCAACAACTAAGGAAATGGAAATACCAGTTCGTGCAGAGTTACACCGACGAGTTATATTGACTCATGGTGAGAATTAGTGTCGAAGAAGAAGATAAATTTATTTTTTTGGCGTATGTCAGTGAATTGTCCCTGTACATTTAGCAAGAGATGGATTTTTTGACTATTAGTACACTTGTGGATGCATTCCACTACGCCAGTAAGCTTGAAGCTAAACAGAAAGGAAAATCATGTTTCGTGACCAAGCCAATAGGTCTAACATCCAACAAGAAGTCACTAGTCGAATGTGACAAGTAAAGACACCCTTCTCAACCAACCCTGCCAAAGCAAGACCATGGAAAAAAGCACTTTCAGAAAGACAAAAGGGAATGTAGAAAACAACCCCCTACTGGGAAATGGTGTGATTAGTATAATCCATCATGGCATGATATGTCTGAATGCAAGGATCGAAAGACATTTTTGGCAAAATTTTCAACATTTGACTTGTATAACAAAACTCTAGTAGAATATGACCCAAAAGCATCGACCCTTTTGACATCAATGTCAACCACTCCAGAATCCTTGACTATCATCTATGAGGAGGAATGAGAGAACCTATTCCATACAAAGAAATGGGTTCAAATCAATCCATTACATCTAATTGTGGATAATGATAGCCAAAATAAATTTGTTTCTCAATATCTCATGAAGAAACTAGGTCTTGTCACAACTCCACATCCTCAACCTTATAATATCGGTTGGATGAAGGATGGACATGAACTAAGAATCACCTGATAATGCAGGTTCACCTACTTCATTAATCCTTTTGAAGATTAAGTAATATGTGACGTGGGACCCCTTTCCATAGTCGACACCATGTTTGGGAAACCTTACTTATGGGATCAAAATGGAAGTTATTAGTCACGACCTTAGAAGGTGATTGTCAAAATACAGAACCAATGGTATGGTATACTAGAACGACGACCTACACCAATGGTTGTAATGCTATGTTAAATAGACAAAGAAGCTCATAAATCATGCTCAGAAATTCACATTGATCATCATTAAGCCTCAACATTCCAGGAGGTCTGTAACAACTAGTGACTCACCAACTAACGCAACTCCCGACAACTACAACAGATCAACAATATTATTGATGAATACCAAAACGTGTTTCAAGAGCCAAATGGAGTACCTCTACATTGCCAGGAAAAACACTCCATTGAACTTGTTCCTAGATCTTCATTACCTAACACATCTATTTACAGAAGATCCATTATTGAGAATGAAGAGATTCATAGACAGATTCAATATTTGATCAACAAAGGTCACATATTACCCAACTCCTCTCCTTGCTGAGATCCCGTCATCCTTGTTCCAAAGAAAGATGGGACTTGGCACATGTGCATGGACTATTGGGATCTCAACAAGATTTCGGTAAAGAATATATAGCCTCTTTCAAGGATAAGCGAACTCATCGATTGTCTGAAAGGTGCTAAGTTCTTTACAAAGATCGACCTCAAGTCAGTATATCATCAAATTCGGAAAACTACTTTCAAAACCAAGGAAGGGTTGTTTGAATGGTTAGTCATTCCTTTCGGGTTAACCAATGCACTTGCAACCTTCATACGCTATATGGATGGAATTCTAAAACCTTTCATTAGCAAGTATGTCATTGTCTATTTGGACGATATCTTGATTCTTAGTCGATCATGGGAAGAACATGTCAGATAATTTCAACAAGTCCTCAACACTCTCCGACAAAATTGACTCTATTTGAATATGGACAAATGCTCATTTGTGATGAACAACATCAAATATTTGGGGTATGTAATCGACTCTGTAGGAATTCACGTTGATCCAAACAGTAAATCCTCAAATATTGGCCCATTCATCAAAACATTCATGAACTAAGAAGTTTTCTTGGTTTGTCGTATTTTTATCCACGATTCATACTTGGCTTCAGTTAGATAGTCTGGCCTTTGAATCAGTTGACCAAGGGAAATGGAAAAACTGTCTTCGAATGGACATCGACAGAACAACAAGATTTTTAGCATATCAAACACAAGATTTGTACTGCACCAGTACTTGTGTTACCTAATTTGCAATATCCTTTTGATATTGAGACGAATGCATTGAACTATGCTTTAGGCATAGTGATCACTTAGTTTGGTCACCCAATCGGTTTTGATTTTGAAACTTTCAATGACACCATTAGAAGGTATTCAACGTATGAAAAGGAACTGTATACCATTATGCAAGCCCTTAAGGAATAGACACATTACATTATTGGAAAGGAGCTGGTCATTCTTACTGAACACAATCCTTCACAGTTTTCCTCATCCCAGTTGAGGTTACAAATAACACGACAACTCAGGTGAATTAATTACCTACAACATATTCAACTGTTAATTAAGTATTGAAAAGGTAAATCCAATGTTGTAGTCTATTTTCTGAGTCGACCACCCATTAGTCTACTTTTTATAGTGACGAGTATGCAGGGTTATGACACCACTACTTGGACTCAATTGTATTTGCTAGGCTGTGATTTTTCTGTAATTTATCGACAGCTTCAAACCAGCCCAACATCCACTAATGATTACTTCTTTAAATATACCTTATTATACAAGCTTGGACAACTTTGTGTATCGACAGGTGAGCACCGGAAGAAGCTCATTTGGGACACACACCACAACAAGACTGTTGAGAATTTTTGGAGCAGCAAAGACTCTTTCAATCCTCCAAAATTATTTTTATTGGATTTCACTTATATCTGACGTCAACATGTACATTCGATCATGTGTTCTTTGTGCCAAGTTCTAAACCGCTGAATCGATGACAAGGATTGTGCATGCCTTTGTTGGCTCCTAGTCAACCATGGGAATATATGTCTATGGACTACTTGAAGGGATATCCTACTACCAAACATCAACATGACACAATATTAGTAGTAGTCGATATATTTTCCAAGATGTCTATTCTCATTCAATGTAAGAAGACTATGAAAATGCAGCAGACTGATCAGCTCCTCTTCGAACATGTTTGGAAACATTATGGTTTACCGAAGACCATAATTTTTGATAGAGATTCCATTTTTATCAACATCTTTTGGAAGACACTCTGGAAATGTCCCAACACGAGACTCTCTTTATCGACATATTTCCATCCTCATATTGACAAAAAAATGAAGGTTGTGAATCGCTTGGTAGTACAACTTCTTTCCATGTACAACCACAAGTATCATGGGACATGGGATGAAAGTCTCCCCTATATACATTACAGCTACAATCATTCTCAACACAACTCTATGAGAAATATTGCATTCGATATATTTTATAGATTTCAGCCCTCAACACCGATCGACTTGATCATTTCATCGACACAGTCGAACGAAATCGACTTTGATAGATGAGAAGTTGAAAAAGAATTGAAGTTTTGGGATTAAATATACAACATCGAGAAGAAAACATGTGAAATGTTGTAGGTGTAAGTTTTAAACTTGTGCAGAGAAGTAAAGCATATAGATTCTCTTAATGAAAATTCACAACACAACATTCACACATAAACACAAATATTTAACCTGGAAACACTTAACCAGGAAAACCAAGAAACCTTGGTGCCACACCTCCTATTTTCTCTTTATTACATTATGAATCCTCACAATACAAAATATAGGTATTCAGTACCATCCATTTCCCTAATCCGTTAACCTAGATTAGAAAAATACTCCAATCCCTTAACTGGGATTAAGTTACATATTTTTAGAAAATTCCAAAAAATATCCAAAAACAACCAAAACAATTTCCCATATGCAACGCCCACATGCACAACTCGCCTCCCCATGTACATGCAAAGAATATAACATATACCCAACGTTCTCCCACTTGTTGTTTCCTTTGCATATCAATGAGTCATGTACTCATAAAGTCATAGGTTCAGGGAAACAATGCCCATATATTCTCTACACCAAGAGAACTTCTCTGTACTAACAGACTTTGTTAATGAGTCTACAACATTTTTCACGGTGCCAACCTTCTCCATGAGCCCCTTCTCGTCTTCAACCATATATCTCACAAAGTGATATTGCACATCAATATTCTTTGTCTTAGCATGATAAGCAGGGTTCTTTTCTAGGAAGATTTCACTTTATCTATCGCAATCTAAACTTACAATTTTTGTACAAACCCAATACCTGAAAAAAAATATTTGCAACGACACAACTTCTTTGTTTGCATGAGTGGCTACCATGTATTCAAATTTTGTAGTTGAGAGTGCAACTACAGCCTCTCTCTTGCTCATCCAATTGATAGCTCCTCCAAATAGGTTAAACACATACATGCTTGTAGATCTTCTATGATTAAGATCTCCAACCTAGTATGCATAAAAAATTACATGTACATTTATTACTCTGTCTGGTCCAAGTCTTCCTTGGTAGAATATTGCATAATATGTGGTGCCATGGAAATATCTGAAGACCCTCTTTACAACTGTTGAATGATCCTTTCCTGTTTTTGAAATATATCTGCTCAAAACTCCCACTACATGAGCAATGTCTAGTCTTGTACAGACCATTACATACATCAAACTACCAATTGCACTAGCATATGGAACTTGTGACATGTCTTCTTCTTCTTCCTGTGCCTTGGGACACTTCTCTACAGATAACTTTACACCTATAGGAATAGGAACCTTGATCGACTTACTTTCCTGCATGTTAAATCTCTGTAGTATCATCTCAACATATTTTCTTTGATTTAAACTGATTGTCTTGTTTGCACAATCTCTTCTTATCTCCATTCCCAGAATGAAGTTTGTAGCACCGAGATCTTTCATATCAAATTTGGATGACAATTGAGACTTCAACTCCTTCATAACATCTTTTTTATTTCCAATCAGCAACATGTAATCAACATAGCATACTATGTTAATTAAGTGATGACCAACCTGTTTGGAATATACACAGTGATCAACTTTGCTTCTCACAAACCCCAATCCAAGTATGGGTGTGCCAAAATTTTGGTACCACATCCTTGGATATTTCTTTAGACCATAAAGGGAGTTCTTTAGTTTACATACTATCTCATCCTCTCCCTTTACTATGAACCCTTCTCATTGTTTCATGTATATTTCTTCTTCCGAATCCCCATGTAAGACCGTTGTCTTCACATCCATCTGCTCTACTTCAAGATCAAAAGCAATAACAATAGAAAGAAGAAATCTAATAGAAGTTTATCTTGCAACTGGAGAAAATATTTCACCAAAATCAATTTCCTCTACCTAAGAATATCCCTTTGCTACCAAGCGGGTTTTGTAATTCTCCACTTTACCATTTGCATTCAAATTCTTTTTAAATAGCCATTTTCTCCCAATGGCTTTTCTTCCAGCTGGTAGCTGGACTAGATTACAAGCTTCATTTTTGTCCAAGGAATCCATCTATTCAACCATGGCCTTTTTCCAAAGATCACTATCCTTTGAATCAATAGCTTCCTTCACATTTCTAGGATCATCATCAATAATAGACAAAGAAAAATGAGAGCAAAAATCAGGAGGGGAATACCTTTCTGGTTGCTATTAATCTGTCACAGTGATCTAGGGACTAAAAACACAGTCTCACAAAGATTTCAGACAATTAAGCATAAAATTGGCATAATGGTGCTGCAATGGAAGTAGCAGCTCTGTATAATCAATAAAGAATGAGTAATACAATACAATGATCATGCAAGGTGCATGAATGCCAAGACAATTTGAATTCCCGAGGAGGTCATTCGAATTGAATGAATGGGTGTAGCTTAATTGACTCTAAGCCACAGTAAACACACTTAGTTAACCAATCAATCAAGTAATGATTGACTCAACTAAGTCCTTACTGAAGTCAAAGTGCAATGGATGGCTGATTCTAACTAAAAGTAGCTCAGACACATGTCACTACATGCCAACCAACAAGTGGTAGCACATCGTTAACTCCAATGAACCCCGATAAGGTTAACTGAAGTCAAACTGGTCATCAGAGGTGATTGGAGGCGCCTTAGTTGACTCCAGTTCATAAATATTAATAAAAATAATCAATATAATGAGTGGAGGCGCCCTCACCACTTATGTTAATTGATTCTAACCATTAGTTAGCAATTAGGTGCATTTATGACACTTAGATCACCCCTGGAGTGCTCCTTGTTTGAAGGAGGAAGCCCAGGTAGCCTCCCCAAATGATGGAGAAGGCTTATTTGGCCTCCTTGACTAAAGGTAGGTGTGGGTGTGCTCATGTTGATGTCATAGTGTGCTCATCTGATGTCGATTAAGTCAATAAAACTTAGGATAATGGTTTAACAAGGCCAAATTGACCAAATTAAGTGTGCATGGTGGGTAAATGTCTCCAACAGTTGCCTTCTTTCTCAAGATGATCTCCTCAAAACTAGAGTATGAGGTTGTTCTTCTTCTGATTCATCTTCTTATGTTGAGCCATATTCTTCACCTTCTAACTTAAACTATATTTTCTCTAGTTCCTTTTCCATTGGATTCACTTCTTATCTAGGGAATTCTTTGACCTCTCGAAACAAAACATATCGACTGTGAACGATCTTCTTAGTTATAGGATTCCAAATCTTATAACCTTTCATACCATATTTATATCCAATAAAGATACACTTCTCAGCTTTGTTATCCAACTTGATCCTTTTCTCCTTTGGAACATGTACATAAGCATCAAAACCAAAAAATTTCAGATGCTTAATAGAGGGTTTCTTACCAGTATATACCTCTTGTGGAATTTTATCAATCAATCCCAATGTGGGTGATCGATTTACCAGGTAACATGCTGTCTCCATTGCTTCTACCCATAATTCTTGTCCTATCCCAGCACTGCTTAGAATGCTCCTTGTATTTTCCATCAATGTCCTATTCATCCTCTCAGCAACTCCATTCTGTTTAGGTGTGTATGTATTATTCTTTCGCATTGATATACCACACTTCCTACAGAATTCCTTGAATTCATTCCCACAAAACTCTCCACCATTATCTGTCATCAACACCTTTATTTTCTTTTCTACTTGATTTTCTACAAGACACTTAAATTATTTAAACTTGGAAAATACTTTGGATTTATTTCAAAGGAAATAGATCCATGTGTTCCTTGATAAATAATCTATAAATGAAACATAATACACATATTTTCTTAATGATGGAACAAGAACAAGTCCAAACACATCACTATGTATTAGTTCTAGAATTTGCTTTGCTCTTATAGCACCAAATGCAAATATTACTCGATTTTGTTTCCCATATATGCAATGTTCACAGAAATCAAAATCCAAAGTGCAATAAGTCCTACCTTCAACCATACATTTACCTTGTAATGCTCGAAGTCCCTTTTCTCAGATATGCCCCAATCTTTGATTCCATAACAGTGTCTTTCATCTTGATGTAGTCAGGGTTTCTCATCTTTACCTCCTTCCTTAACCACAACAGAACTGTTACATTCATTAATGATGGTTTTTCCCAATAGTTTGTACAGAGTTCCATACCTAACTCCTTGCATCAATACCATTGATCCTCGAACCATTTTGCAACCACCATCTCCACACATAGTCTTTACACCCGCAAAATCCATCTTTCCGATAGATATCAAGTTTCTTGCTATATTTGGAATGTGTAGCACTCCACATAGATTTCTAATCCTTCCATCCTTCATTTTTATCTTGAATCTAGCACATCCAATGATACTGGATGGTGACTCATCTCCCAAGTACACATCTCCTCCATTGCACTTTTCATATTCATAGAACCACTCCTTATGAGGGGTCATATGACATGACACACTTGAGTCAATCAACCATATATCACTTTCTGAATGATTACCCATGGAAGCTAGGTACACATCCCCTCCTTCTCCTGAGGAGGTCTTCGCCTCTATGGAAGGGTTATCCTAAGATGCCTTTTCTCTCTCCACATTCTTAGATCTACAATCCTTTTTATAGTTCTTAGCTTTACCGCATTTCCAACAATTCCTTATTCCTTTTCCTAGGGATTTAGATCTACCCTTAGATTTAGATCCCCCCTAGATCCTTTATTTTTATTTCTCTCCTTGGGGAGACCTCTCACAAACAATGCACCCATGCTATGATTATCCATGGTTTTTCGCCTCATCTCTTCTGATAGTAGGGATGATACAATTTCATCAAATTTTAAGGTCGCTTGGCTATAACTACCTATTGCAACAATTAGGTTGTCCCAGGAATTTGGCAAATAACACAATAATGTAATACATTTATCTTCTTTGGCCATTTTAATACCAATAGAGATTATTTGACTTACAAGAGTATTGTAGGCATTCAAATGCTTTGTTACAGTGTCATTCTCATCCATTCTGAGGTGAAACAACTTGTTCACAAGGGATTTTAATACATACAAACTCCCTATTTTCGCCCAAATATTTACTGCACTATCTTGACCAGATACGTTCAACAACACAACATTTGATAAGCACAATCATATTGCACTCTTCACCCTTCTTTCTAATTTATCCCAATCATCTTGTTTCGTTGCAGTGGGTTTTGTGCCCAGATCCACAACAATACACTGTTCCCGATCTACAAGAAGATCCTCTATTTTGAGCTTCCATACCTAAAAATTATGTCCATTAAATTTCTCGATATCAATTCTTGAACTGATCGCCATTCTCTTTAAATGCACAAATCAACACTGCAAATCTCCCACTAAACCCAGGTTTATCACAGACCCGATATCTATCAACTGTGTCGAACCCTTAGCAACAAAGGAGTCCCCCTAATGCCAAAATTGAGCTATGATACCACATGTAATATTTAAACATGTGCAGATAAGCAAAGCATAGAGATTCTGTTAAGCAAAATAGAGATTACAACACAACATTCACACATAAACACAAAGATTTACCCTAGAAATCCTTAACCGGGAAACCAACAAACCTTGGAGCCACACCTCCTATTTTCTCTTCTTTACATTATGAATCCTTGCAATACAAAATATAGGTATTCAACAACATCCAATTCCCTAATTCGTTAACCCCGATTAGAAAAAGACTCCAATCCCTTAACTGGTATTAAGTTACATATTTTTAGAAAATTCCGAAAAATTAATGCTTCTTTTGGGATCGCCTAGATGTAGCATTGACATGCGCACATCCCATCCCCACACACATGTAAAGAATATAACATATACCCAACAACAATGAGCTAATGTGAAAGCTAAGGCCTAGAATTATAAGCATCGTATTCCTCATTCATTTCAAATTGAGGATTAGGTCTGGTAGCATCTCAAGAAGGAACACTTTACTAGACCATACATGAAGTTAAATCCTTTGCGATATGTTCTGTGCAATATCCTTAAGAATATTGGAGAAAATGATTTCCAGCTCAACATTCCTTCATGCCTGAGGCTACATCCAGTATTTAAAGTGGATCTAGTTCGATTATACCATGCACCACTATTGGAATAGAACGACTTGCAAATATGAGAACCTGAGGACATCCATCCATACGTTCAGGATCCTCTTCCTTGTGACACCATCATGGGTCAATGCATACACCATACAAGGATGAACACAATTCCCTTGTTTCAATTGGTTAAAGTTGGACAACTCCCAGCAGAAGGAAAATGGTACTCTACTATTGAACTCACCAACAAGTTTCATCATATGTATGAGCAAACAATGGGGACCATTGTTTCTTAAGGAAGGAAGTATGATCCACCCGGCAGTTGGCATTGTTTGCCAACTTCGATGAGTTCAACCTCAACTTCGATAAGTCCTGAACAATTCAACACATCGACATGCATCGTCGACACCAGCACCTCAACACAACTATGGCATATTGTCTCTCTGTATTCTAGTCGTCTCTAACGATTGAACTTCCGAATTGTTCCAACTTCTCTTGTAACTCAATGCAATGGGAAGAATACCAACCGTTCTTAACATCTATATAAACATGTACAATATTGCAATATTAAGTAAGTAATAGTATAGTAATGAAACAATAGAGTTTGGTTCAAATTCTTTCATTTTATATGTGTGTATGTTTTCTGTGCGTGTAGTGTATTTCCTGCTTTGCTTATTCTTAATATGCTTCCACCATAATGATACTCGAGTCATTCAATCGAATTGTTGTCCCTCGTCATGTGTCTGGGAACACAAATGAAAGAGACTCCCTATTCCTCTATTCCTATAGAAGTCAAAGTGGTATAAAACTCCTCTCCTTCACATGAGGTTGATCTAGAAGAAGGTTAAACTAATGAAGTTGTGCCTATGCAATAGGAACTCGTCTATCTCCATCCCAATTCATTGTTCTCCAATCATTCTTCAAATGTTGATCTTGAGGACGATAAGCTAGTTAGTCATAATCCTGTGCATGCTTCACAAGTTGATGCTGCACAACATGGTGATCTATTGGATGGTTTGGAGGCTGGATAAAATTTCAAGAGTGCTCCATTTGCACTCATAGTTAGTGGTCCCATGCTTCCTACCTATTTCTACATGATGACTAACACCTTTTCTCCAAGTTTCATTGAAGATGGAAAAAATTCCACCACATTGGCATACTCAGGACTCTTGTTCCACATTATTGGAGTTGATCTCACCTCCTTGGTTTGAAGTTCAATTTTCAAGAGTATTCATATTTGGTTGGGATTGATCTCACCTATCTTGGTTCAAAGTTCATGGCTGAAGCACCTCAAGACTCATTTGGATTTGATACATACATTTTCTCTTCTATCAATGTATCTTCGTTTCTCTACATGGTTACATGGTCCATCGTGAAACTATCTACGCTCCTGATCTAGTAGAACATATTCCTCTTCTTCCAAAGATTAAAATTTCTCCATCCATATTCATAAATTTACGGAGAGAATAATTTTTTGGTTTCCTTTCTTTCATATCCATCCAGAGGAGGGATTTTTACCACCAGATTTTTCCTATTTCCTTTGTTTATATTGATTAATATTGTAAAGGGTGGCCATAGGAATTTGTTTCATAGGCCCTAATTTTGGATTCGATGCTTACTACCATAAGTCGCTATTAATAGGGGGTGTTGGAACATAATTCCATCTAGACATTAGGTTACTACAACATTATTTTCTTTCCTATGTGTTTAGTCAAGTTGTTCCATGTGTTTTGGATTCCTAGTGCATAGTCTAGAGTATTTCGCCATAGTTTGTTCACATTTGACCATCATAGATTATTGTAGTACCCACATTCCAAATTTTACTCTGTTTTTACAGGATAAATCACCCATCTTGCTTTTATCCTTCTTTTCTGATTTAAGAAATCTTTTTTCCTGCTTTTCTCTTGGATAAATATGAACACTGAGTGCTAGGATGAATTGGGCAAGTCTGCCACTTTTTTTCCTTAACTTATTCCTTCTTTTTATCCTGAAATCCACTCACTAGTTGTCCTTTGGTCACTCATGGTATACCTAGGTCACCTAGCCAATTTGTGACCATTCATTATGAGTTAGAGATTGAACCTTGTTATATATTAGGAAATTAGTCAAAATAAGCCTTCTTTACTATGAGATACTCGAATTTCCTCCAAGGCTCTGAAATTTCACTATTGAGAATGTATCCTAAATATATACATCTTATTGAATAATAGACAAATGGAAATTCTTCCAATTGAGTTCTAATCTATTGTGTTTTCTATCATATTTTATTATGATTATTTTGCTTAACTCTGTGGCAATTCTAAGTGAGGTTATAATTTGATTCTAGATCAAATGTGAAAATTCTAATATGGTATCATATCACTAATATGGTATCATAACTATAATAGGTAAGACCTTGTCCGAGTGTGTAAGACAATAGTCCAGAGATATCCAATGACATGGAAAGCCAACCAATGAAAGAGATGCAAGACTTGAAACAAATAGAAACAAGTGACACAGTATTGGAAACGAAGGAAGAATCAACTGGTAAATTTGGGTTTTGTATAGTCTTATGTGCATCTTTGTAAGAAAAAATTGTGAGGAATTTTTTTTTGCTAGATCATTCCAACCATGATAAAATTTTTACATGGTACGTATCTAAGCTGATCAAGAATCCAATCTCACTCGGATACTTCCATTATAGCTCTAGAAGTAGTGTATTTACCGCATAATTTGTGGGGAAATTTCCCTTGGTCACTTTGGTTCACCCAAAGTGGTCTGCCCAAGTGTGATGCACTCCCGAATGTGCACGGTGTCAAAGTAGAGTTTGATTGAGATAGCAAAATTTTTGTTCCGAGTGTTTTGCAAAGTGCAAGTTTTTTATTCTATCTAACCAAGAGTGCATTGACAAAGCATGATTCTATATCAAGTAGCGACTCTAACTTCATTCAACTATATTTAATGGAAAGCCAAAATTGAGATTATATTGTGTAGTAGGGGTCTCTATAGAGTTACAATGGCTTTAGAGAATGAACCAAATGTTGTAGTTGAGAAAGCAAGGTGACATAATAGAATGGATGAATACTATGGCATGCTTTCTCTCTCTATCTATCTAGAGCTTCTATTTTAGCTTGATGGGTTGACAACCCCAAATGAAGTGTGGACCAATCTCAAGTCCTTGTTTGGAAATAAAGGTGAGCTTAGAGGTCATCAATTGGAGAATGAGTTGATCTTGTTGATGTAATTGTAACTGCAGAATGTATTCACTTGTATTTCTTATCTATTGTAACCCGATGTTCATTCTGGGATGTATTGTAATGTATTTGATTCATGTCATACCCCGATGTTTATTCCAGGAAGTTTCTATAATGAGAAAGTCATGTCAAGTCATTGTGGGTAACCCTCCTATTGGTCAAGGGTTAAAGTCCCCACAGTTATGGGGCCTTTGGGTTATTAGACTATCCTAGTGAAGTCGACCCTAGGTGAGTCATTGTAAGTTGGGGCAATAGTCCCCACCATTGTGTTACCCTCCTATTTTTCGGAGGAAGCAAAGTCCCCACAAGTGGTGGGGCACTAGGGTTATTAGACACTCCTAGAGATGTCGGCTCTAGTAAGTAATTGTTAAGTGGGGCCGACATGTTGGAGTGCACTTCAAGTGAACGAAAGAATATAAATAGAGAGTGAGGCTCTCTATTTATCCCACTTGCAACACTTACACTCACTCATTGGGGCGCATGAGTGAGAGAGGAGAAGCTCTCTCAGTGTGTGAGAGAGAGACGACTGCTGTTGGGAGATCATCTTATTGTTTTGGGCTTTTACTGTTTTGGTGCTGATTCTATCTCTAAGGAAGTTGCGGGGTTTTCTCCTTTATGGTTTCCTCGAGGAAAACTCTTTGTGTCTCTTGTCTCTTGTGATGTGCTTATGTTTTACTACTGTGCTTGTTATTCTCTTAGTTAAAAGATCCTAAGATCATAATGCTAGCTTATATGATGAAAAACTAACAGATCTCATGGAGTCCACACAGTTTCGATTCCATTGAGGAGCTCTTCACCAAGTTCAAGTGACTAATTCTTCTATTCAAGTAATGTGGGATTGAGAAGAAAGAGGAGAAATTTATTCTTTCCATCCTCTCAAAACTAGGTCCTAAGTAATTAGTGTTTTTGTCTACATTCCATGATACTTTTCTTGTAGTATGAAATTGGAGGATGTTATTGCATTCATAGATTCTCTCACCAAAAAGAAATACAAGTTAGTTAAAATGGGGGCTATTAAAACCTCCAAGGACATAGATTTTGGAAGTAAGAATGACAAGTCCAAAGAAAAGAAAGAATTGAAGGATAAAAATCCAAAGTCAAATGATGAAGAGCATTCTAATTCGACTGATGAAGGATCAAATTTCAAGAAGAATAACAATAAAGGGAGCTCTTAGTGTCCCTATTGCAAGAAAGGTTTCCATTCAGGGAAATAATTTTTTAATAATAAATTGGTCATCATGGCCCAATTGCTCGAGAGGCATAACATTAATGTTCCTTATTTTGTAAGAAATAAAAAACCAGGAAAGCTTGTTGACCCCCAAGAGCATTGTCATAATTAGCACCATCAAGGTGATCATTTACATTCTTTGAGTGCAAGAGTTAAATACCTTTATCACGTGTCTAATTTAGATAGACATTTTTATACATCTAGATCATCAATCTCTATTCCTTTTTTGGATGAGTCACCTATCAGTTTACTACACCCATCTCTCAATATTTATGTTTTTCCACTATTTTATGGTTTTCCTACATTCAAATCCTTCCAACTCCATTAAAATGCTTCATATTATGAATTTGGAAGACAACATGAAGGTTATGACACTATCCAACATATTCTCTCAATGATTGGATGCACATAATACTATTAAAACCCTAAGTTCACTAGCTGATATAGGCTTCGTCCATTCTATTGTGTCACCTTCCTTTCTCAACTGAAACATTTGGTTCATTCTCTAAATCCATTGTAACTCTATAGATACCCTTACTACACAATAGAATCTCAATTTTGTATTTCCATTCAACATATTTGAAGGAATTCAGATTCACTACTTGAGATAAGTCCATGCTTTCAGATGTTGCGCTCATGGTGAGACAATATCAAACCTACACTTTGCAAAACACTTGGAAGGAATTTTTTTTAGCTCAATCGAAATATACTTCAACACTATACACATTCAATATTTCATCAAACCTGGGTAGACCACTTTAGATGAACCAAAGCGATTACGGGAAATTTCCCCAATAATTATGTGGTAACTCCACTGCTTCTTGTGTTCAACTATCAGTGTCAAAATAGTTGAAGGATGTCAGAGTCATTGCTTGAGATAAATCCATGCTTTGTTATTTTTTTCCTGGTGAGACAATATGAAACCTGCACTTTGCAAAACACTCAGAAGGAAATTTTTTTTAGCTCAATCAAACTCTACTTTGACACTATGCATTGGGAGTGTGTCACACCTAGGAAGACCACTTTGGATGAACCAAACTGACTGAGGTAAATTTCCCCAAGAATTTATTGGTAAATCCAATTATTATTGTGCTACAATGGAAGTATGTGAGTGAGATTGGATTCCTGATCAGCTCTCATACCATGTGAGGTTTTTCGTTACACCAAAACCTGCAGATTGTGGTAACAAATGTTTACTAACTTCCACCTTGGGATACTTGTACTTGTGCTTGGATGAAATTTTTTACCATAATATAAAGGATTTGGTGTAATTAAAAACCTCACATGCTATCATAGCTGATAAGGCATCCAATCTCACTCGCATACTTCCATTGTAGAACAAGAAGAAGTAGAGTTACCACAAAATTCTTAGGGAAATTTGAAGTTGTTACAATGCCCTTATTGTGTGTGGTACATTGACCACCTTTGCTATGATGACTTAATCTTATTACTTTTATGGTTTTATTGTTATGTGACCACATGACCTTTGGTACCCTACTCCAAATGTACTCAAAATTATTTTATGTTTCTTATGGTAACCACCCTAAAACCTAGGGTTTCCTAAGTGACCATTATAGAATACTTGCCAAGTTTATATATTATGTTCATACAATTCACTCTTGGAGTATCTTGGCATGAAATAAGTATAGATATGATATTTGTTGGATGCATAGGGTTATTGTTGATGTAAAGTTGAGTGAATTGGAATTGATAACTCATCTCAAGGACCAAATTTAACGGAGTGACTAGTGGAGTGTTTGTAGTGGAAATTTCTACCCGACTATGTGCAAATGCACCTCCTTGGCTTGTCCAGAGCATAAGGAAGAGTTCAACAATAAAAGAAACAAGACAATAACAAAAAATAATTTTTAAGGGTTTTCACATATATATCAAACTATCTAATGTAAGAAATAACAAATAACACACCTTTCTGAATATGGGTCACTGTAACCATCATTGGAAGTAGTTTCAAAGCTCCACGGTTTGGGTCTCCAATCTCTTCCAAAACTGGTTGTAAAATGGGGGGAATGGATACAAATGGGTATGGAGTGAACTCAATGTACACTACGGGAAATGACGTGGAAAAATATGGAAGGGAAAGTATATGATGTGACTAAGAGAAAATGGAAAAAAATGTTTTGGGGAAGTCCTTCACAATGTATTTATAGTATGGTCCTAGGGTTTTTTGACCCAAGGTAATGACCCATGGTATTTCAATGGTTTTTGACCCTTTTTGGGAGAGAGTGGGGATGAATCACAATAAATGTTCATCATCCCTTCATTTATGGGAAGGAATAATGATTTTTTGGACCATTTTTAGTTGAAATACAACTATGAAGGTAAAAAATGAAGGAAATGTGGTGGGAATATGATGTATGCATATGGTTTATACCATGGAGATCTAGGTGAATAATTTTAGTGTTAATAGATTTCCCCCTTATGTATGAGGGAAGGAGCTCATCGTATGGCCAATATACATCATAGGATCATGGGAACAATGGTGACAACAATGGAGAGACTGGAGAGGACCACAAAGAAGTGGAGCTTCCTCGTTTGAACTACGATGGATTTTTGTTTTTTATTGGTCCTCAAAAATGGATGAGATACATATAATGGGTGACATGTATATGGATTAGGTGTGCATACCCATGCTCGTAACAATGTCAAAAAGAATAAATAATGAGGATCAAGGCTCAAAATATGGGATCCAATCAATACATATACAAATGGTGATACATAATGGTGGCCTTAATGGGAGGTTGAATACATACAATGATCTGAAGAGATGATACATAGGAACAATGGAATTCTCATGGAATGCAATATCATCACAACTGATGCTCTGCTGGACCTGGAGGTGTACATAATTGGAAGGACTCAATGAATGAGAGTCAAAATCTCTGTGGTACAATATGTCGCATCAAGAATTGGATATACACAGAAGCATAATATTGTGGGCTTCTAAACGCTGTCACCAATGCAGCCCAAAAATCACAATGGACGTGAAACTGTATGGGTCCCATGGTAGAATCACCAATATGCTAGAATCAAGCAACAACCAGGATCTTTGACCAAACAATGAACAGACCAATACCCTATATGAATCTCAATGGTGCGATGATGTAGCTGGATTCAAGCACGTGAGACACAACCAACCCGAAAAGCACTAATGACTCTTTCAAATGGTCCAAGAAACTCTTCAATGAGGTGGATGAAACCAGGATATAGGGAACTCTGGGTCTATCCTATGGAATAGATGTGCTGACATCGATAGAGGGAGACCTACAAGTAATCAAGGCAATGATGTTTCCTTGAATAGAAGCATGAGGGGGAAAACCAAATATGTGAAACAATTTGGGCACTGACACATTGAATGGGGGAAGAGGGGTAGGGGAGTATGAGGGACTCAAACTTCCTTTGTTCAAAGTATGATGGTAATGCTGACCTAGCAACAAATGAAACTGAATCATGGGAGAGGGATCATAGCTTTAATACTGGGAAGATAAATGCAATGGGAAATACTAAGGTAGGTAATTGGACTAGAGATATCCAAGGGATCCAAGAAAGACTCATCGCAAAATACTTTGAACAAAGGTGACCCAATGGGATAAAGATTCCATAATTTGATATGATATGTGGTGGCGCCTAGAGACATCATTTGATCCTTCTGAAAATTTTTAAGGAGCACAAAGAAGGGATAGAAGTATGCTCAATATGATATGATCTCATGGATTTTTAGCGAGCCCAAGAAAGTGAATGCTCAATGGTGTTTTCATGTTTCGAGATTCTGAAAATAGGAAGAAGAATCCAGTGTGGTCTCTTTTTCATAAATAGTCTCCTAATCCCGAAAAAGGATAAAAGTATACAAATGATAACTCTCCCAACCTTTGGGGAAGAGAGACTTCTTTATAGTAGGTAGTCCAACCAAGATGGAAAAGGTTAAACCTATAATGACTGGATGATTGTTTAAGTACTTTTACAAGCATGAACGAAACCAAGTTTTTTCGGAAATATTTTCTTGATGAGAGGGATGGAAAAGAGCTTAAAGACAACCCATAATGATATTTTTCGTAAATTACAGCCCCAATGTCTGAGAAAGCATAAAAGGATATAAAGGGCAACGTTCCTAGATGGAAGGTGCTAGGGTAATTATTTTATTTTAATAGTATATGTAGTCCAAAAAAGGATATAAACGAGGCCACATAGACTCCCTTTCAAATAATTTAACAAGCGTGAAAGGAAGCAAGCATGCTCGATAATATTTTCATTCTTTTAGGAGTAAGAAAAGAGCTTAACAAAAAATCCGTAATGGTCAATCAAGCAAGGAGGAAGTGTTCGAAATATGGAAAGAGGTTATGTTGTGAACATGGGTGATAGGAATAACTACGAAAGACTGATGGGGCCTCCTTGCAGGATGATGGATGACAGTAAAATAAGGCCAACTGTGTCATATGGATGGAGCAGAGGGCTCATGAAAAATCATGGAAATTGCATGGTGGCACGCAAATTGAGATGAATTCTAGGAAATGGCCCAAAAAATCATGGAAGAGATCGAGACATGGGTCTCATAATAATATAGAGAACATAAAACCCAACCTGGTGGTGCGAACGACGTGAAAATAGACGTCGGATGACTCTGTGGTGCACAGAAGAAGAACTAGACTAAATGGAGGCCTATAAATAGGGGGGACCGCATGACATGTGTCATTTTCACTAGTCAATGTTGGGTTGGAGTGGAGGAACCTAAGACACAACTTCTTATTTCTTCCGAATGGACTAGCAGTTTCCAATCTGTGACTTGCACGTAAGAGCTCTGATCTAACTTGTCTTTGTCAGTGGATTGGTTTTGTGTTTTTCTAACTCTGGGGGCCTTGGCTGAGCCCGAAGATTTCTCGGGGCCGGTCACATTTTTCAAGGGAAAGGAGTGACTAGGTTTCTCTTATCAGGAATACTGGTGTGACCCAGTCACACTTGTCAAGGAGATAGGTGCGGCCCAGTTCGTACATGTTCAGAGGATAAGAGCGACTTAGATCACTTGTTTGGTATTTTGGAGAGAATTGGGTCATACAAAAGGGATGAACAAGTGAGACTTATCCCATAATGAGTTTTTTGTGCATGACTCAACCTGATAAGGATTTTTTTTATGCGCAGGATGCCTTGTGTGTCGTGGAGTGAGCGAGACATCAAGGACCTCTGAGGGGAGGTAAATGATGACCTAGTGGTGCAGGATTTTCTTGCTCAATGTGGGCTATGGAATGTTTTCTAGATCCCACTTATGTGTTGAACAAAACTATTGTTGGACAAGCTGGTGAGATTTTGGGATTGGGACGCAGAACACTTTATGATCTATAGGGAGAGGATAGAGATCACTCTCCTCGATGTATACTTTTTGACTAGACACTACATCGAAGCTCACACATGGGGTGTCGCTGAATGACCTATGTGATAGGAATTGTTATGCCTCTGCATATGTGCACTCGTTGTACATACTGGTGTGCAACATCAAGAGTCTGCAGACTCAAGTGATCACATCGATGGTGTTGCACATACCGAGATCATTGGGACCTCACAAGAGCTCAGGCAAGAAGCTCCATACGGTGGAGCATGTGCTGAGGGGCAACTTCTTTGGGTGGGTATAGATGTACCTAAATCAAGTTTGGCATGGGATGAACCATGCTATTTCAGTGGGAGGGGATTTTTGTTTCCCCTCATTCTTGTGGTCATTCTTTTTTGAGCGACTTCCTACACTACAACCGCATCTGGTGGTGCATGAGGGGTGAACTTGAGATCCTCACATGAGGAGGTGGTGTGAGATGATGATCAAGGAGGGAGGAAGCTTGGTGGGTTGTTTTTTCACCTAAGAGCTTTTCGCATGATGCCGGTAGCTTCCAATCCTTATAGAGGACTATCCGTATGCTGGTATGGATTACTAAGGAGATCTTGAGATGCCTCGATGTCTAGCACAATTCTGGGAACCCAATGGTACATATACATGATTCTTTATGTGGTTTCATTCATATATAGTTTACTATCTAAGTGGTAGCAAGTTTATGTGTGTGATAGATACCGATGACATACTGTGTGATGTGCAGATGTCGGGACAGGCCCTCTTCTAGGATATCAGAGACGTAGTGGTAGGGTGGAGGGTTTATATCCACCAGCTCACTAGCATAGGAGGAGCATGAGTGCTACACTAGAATCACTACGACTTGATGTGGAGTGATTACTGGAGGTGGTCACCGATGATGGGTGGTAGTACCTAGACGACGACTTGATCGCCGCGTTCTATAGGTCTCCTCCAGAGTGGATCTCTCGAATGAGGAGGATCATAGTCATTGCTGAGTATGTTCGAGTTACGGCACTGGGTGATGTGCATTTGGAGGAGGAGGAGGAGGAGGACATTGAGGAGGATACAAATTATAAGGAGGATGACTCCAACTGGAAGCTAGTGATGTTGCCCTTGATGCAGTGGTGCATGGGGAGTTTTGTATTATATGTATGATCAATAGAGAAAGCTTGTGGAGCTTCTCATTTTGTATTGAACATTATGACATGATATATATATGCACATGGATGCACCCTTTTTATGTGTTTTTAAAAGTTTTTTATGAGTCTCTTTATATGATTATGATGATGCTTATATGATGTATATGACATATGTATGCATGAATATATGATGATGCATGATGCCGTTTATTTCCTATATGCGATGATTGATGTGCCACTCTAGAACGTCATTATCCATTTGGTATGCTACACTATTTAGAATTATGGGAATATACATGAACGAAATGGATTCAAAATGTCTAACCAAGTGTCTAGTGCACGGGAAATTTCTAAAGAGACAAGGATCATGTACCCGATAGCAGTTATTCAATTGGGAGACAAGAAGTTAGGATCCTAGGAAGACATCAAGGTGGCAAATACCCAATTGAAGGGCAGTGGTCAAGAGACCAGTAACACCATCATACTCATCCTGGTTGCTGGTAGCAATTACAACACACATTCTGTCGATATGGATCAAATCATGTGACAGGGACTAAATGAACCATGCATCCGAGGCGATATTAGAAGACCATATAATTTATCCATCAGTGAAACCAACATAGAGAGGTGAGGTAGGATCGATCTGGAACAACCAAGGAAACAAACTGTGAGATTCGTGACAAGAACAGTGCAAAAAAAAAACTATGACACAAGTGTACTCATGGCGGGTGACTTCATGTATAGATTCTCTTGAGGTAGATCCCATTGCAGGGATTCTTCAAGAGGTGGTCGTCAGAGTCAGCAAGGATGTATGCCCCCTTGCCAAGGCATCTATGGATGACATATGGGCCACACCACATAGAATCAAACTTTCCCTTCCCTAGCTTATCATTGGCTTGATCGTAGATGAGAACTAGATATCCCTCACTAAAGGTGCGAGGGTGGACATGGGAGTAATAATGGGACTTCAACCGAGTCTTGGTTGCTTATATCATATCGAGAGCAACATGACAGTCCTCATTGGTTCATTCAAGCATGAGTAGGCATTGTTCTGATGGTGAAGTGTCAGGGATACGTTCAGTGGTAAGACGGAGCGATGGAATTTGTCATTCGATGGTTGGAAAAATGTTGGCCATGTTTCCCTCTTCAAGCACGTCAGGAGTCGGAATGGGGTTCTTGAACTAGTCTGCCTTTCCTTGGATGAAGTCTTTTGCTTCGACAGAGTATTGGTATGATGATGAAGAAGACTCATTGGGGATGACATAGCAGAGATGGTGCATATCATCCCAAGGATATTCAGAAGTTGAAAGAGCTTCAATGATCTCCTCATCATTGTGAAAACAACGTGTGGATAGATCAGATGGATCTTCAATGACCAGGAGATGGAAGCAGTACTGGAACATGATATCATGAAGATGGTGTTGGTTGTGTTTGAGGAAGAAAGTGGAGGGTGGATCTCCTCAAAGACAGCAACATTGGACTCGTGGGAGTGTTTATGAAGGTCATGGAGGAGTCACCGATACTTGGGAAAGTCAAGGAAATGGTGAGAATAATGACCATATAGGTCACAAAATGCACAAGAGTGATTAGTTCGCAATGACTTAATCTTAACCATTGGTGGATCTGGGATAACAACCACTGGGTCATCGCTAGTCTTGTTTATAGTGTCCATGTGGGTGAGAAGGAGAGTAAAATCAGGACAGTTTTGTATCGCATGGACTTGGATATCACATAAAGCATAGATATGAGCCAGAAATGGTTCTGTTGTGGCTTTGGTTGCCTTACCCCCAACCTTCTTTAGAGGAGGAGGGGCAGGAGTAGAGACAAGAGTAGTATTTGGTTGAAGAGGAGGTGGGTGTGACATCATCTCAATAGGTTGGATGAGATTCAACATGGCCTGGGGAGTTGGGGGTGGAGTAGGTGGCTCGAGGTACCACACAACAATTCCCAATGTGAAATTAGGAAAACTGAGACTAACCATGACAAGACTTCTTACAATGTCGGACGGTGGAAATAGGAATGTAATCATGTGGAATGAGAATGAAACCCAATAATTCCCAGAGGAATGTGGTTTAGGTTGTGACTGAGGTTGCGAAGAGGTCAAAATGTTACCAAATTTGATAGTGCATAGATTCGATATATTAGTTGATGAAGGTGGAGGTGGTAAGGAAAGAAAGGTGTCTGTCATAGGACCATTGGAAAAAAATATTAGGCCAATGGCAGATAGGGACAGAATGAACACACTATTGATGGTATTGTCGATAGTGGGAAAGACATGTTCCAGTGTGTCCAGCCCCTTTGGATCAGAGTACATCAGCTGGTCGATAGTCACATATTCCCATCATGAGGGAACATTAAGAGTCAAAAGATGGCAGATGCAATGACTTGCATTGCATACATGTAACTACGTCCTAGGAGGAGGTTGTGATCAAGTTGGGCATTGTAAACCTCAATGCCAATCAACACTATTTTTCCTTCTAACTCAACATGGACGTTCGTGAGAACACCTTGGGGTTGAGAAGAGCGGTCATCATAGGAGCGAAGGGCGGTGGAGGAAGGTTGGATGGTTGGGGATCCAAGTTTCTTCAAAACAAAGGTTGACATAACACAGGTGGATGCCCCTTCATCAATGATTTATCGATGAATAACCAAATTCTGAATTGTGACCAAAACTTAGAAAGCGACAGATGATGGAATCTAAGGTTCTATTGAAATCTAGGCAAAATCTGGGCTTTCACCTCACATTCAAGCATACTTTACACGCTCATACACAGCCATCAAAGACAAGTATTGGGAAGGGATGTCCAATCCACCTTTCTATTCATCTTTGATGCTTACTTATACATTATGAGAGAGGTTGGAGAGGTTGTACCCACTCCAACTACTCATTTGTTGATATATCTTTAAACTATATAATTATATAATAATGATGACATTTAAGAGGTAGTGGCCCCCTCTACATCTCCCCCACAAACAAAATATTTCTGCGTCCCGAAGAGAACAAAGAAATATGCATCAACATCTCAGGTCTCTGCTACTGCTGAAGTAGTTCTCACTGTGCATCAACCATGCATACCGGTATGCATAGGAAACTCCACCGCAACAACCATTAGCTTGATAGGAAAACACAAATGTACAAGGTTCTACTATGACTGGTTACTCTTCAGCCTCCATCTTCAATCTGGCAGTAGTCCATCGAAGTCTCATCCTCTTACAAGGACGAGCGCCCATCTTCTTCCACAATGAGGTCTTTTGGTTTAAAGCCTCACCTTGGCTCATATGATCGGCATCTCCATTGGTTCAAGCATGCAGGGCCTTTTGGCTCTTTGACTTTCTAAGCGATTTCTCTGTCTTCTGGCTTTCCGAGGTCACAACCTAGGAATAGTTTCAACATTTTGATAATGAGGGGTACATTGTCATCATGCTCGTTGGAGCGCTTTGTTGTGTAGGTGTATGATATTTTCTTGAATGCCATCGTCATCATCTTCTTCTGCTATGAGAGTTTAAATTTCCTGCAATATTGTATGTTTCCTACTCATGTGCATGGTCTATAGTAATCAACTACTTAGACTTATCTTATAATAGTCGACTAGGTACCGACTTCATTACATAAGTGAAGAGATCGCCTGCCTTTAAGAAAGACCTGTGTTTAACCTCCTCGACTCGGTCAACACAAAACATTTAATGAACGAACATTAAACTCAGCTTACAGTGGTTTGCAAGAGACCAACTTTACATAAAGTGGAGGGGATTGCCTGCATCTATTGAGACTCACGTTTAACCCCCTCTTTAATTTTTTTTTGTTTTTTTTCAACAGAGTCACTTTTTAAAAGTGGGCACCGACTAACTTTAAATAAACCAAAAGAAATATGTCGACCAAAATTAAATTAACAATATTAACCAACCCGTTGGGGCGCGGACCTAACGGTCCTCAAAAGTGGCAACTCCACGGTTTTTGAGCAAAGTGGAGTTACGCGTCAAAATAGTCTTAGGGGTGTCGAGGTTGAGTCAAAGCCCTCCTTTTGTAATCGTCCATAATTTTCGGGTATAAGCCCATGATTTTGTAATATTGCACTTAGATGTCAAGATTATCTAATGAAATGAGGATCATATGATGCGAAGAAGTTAGATCTATTTTTGGGTTTTAAGGTCAAGTCCCAGCTGTGTGCGTGGACGACCTCTGCAGCTGTGTGTGCAGAGGGTTTTTGTAAGAAAGGAACTGCAGCTGAGTGCGTAGCTTAGGGTTTGTAAGAAAGGAACTGTAGCTAAGTGTGCAGTTAGACTTGAAGGACGGATCTGCAGCTGAGTGCGCAGATCAGAACTGTTGTTTTGTAAAAAGTTGAAAAAAAGCGCAGTTCTGTGGACATAGCCCCTACACTGGGGGTGAACCACGTTATATCTTGTGTTGTGGTTCTTTTTTGTTGTTTCTATTATGTTCTTTTATGCATTGATAAGTAGATAAATGGTAAAGTAAAATAACCGCTAAATATTAACTTCGCTGTGAATTCCCAGTTAAGGGTTAAGCAAGAAACTGTTTGTTTATCTAACTGCGAAGCTATATAAGTGAATGTCGAAGCTCTATTTTGTATAAATAATTGTTGTTAAGACTAAAGGTACAGTAATATCCCTCTTTTGCTTGTAGAAACCTGATTCTGCGGCACCCCATAGCTGTTTCTGGTGAGACTGCAACTTGTTCGCAGGTTGTTGCCGAAAGGGCCAACACTGTGGGTCTTTTTGTTGGTGCGAAGTTAATGGTATAAACCCGGGTCTGCCCTTAGCCCAATAAATTGGTTCTGTTGCCGGTTGAACTCAGTATCTGATCAAGAGGGATTTACGTCGTACCTGGAGGGCTATGTTGTGGAGACCCTCAGTAAAAGAAATTGGTGACTGGATTGAAGAGACCTATTTGAAATTTGCTGAACAAGAAAATAAGGATCCTCGTCGTAGCTTAGACGACTTCTTGCAAAGGTACGTTTTTTCGGATATTTATGAAATTTTCTTTGGTAGTATGCACATAGAATTGCACCAGTGGTTATCTAGGTTGACAGAAAGAAAGACAAACTTCAAGGAAGATCAGTTTCCTGACTGGACCCCCGCAAGAATTAACATATTGAAAAGAATGGAAAACGCGATATCACGAGCTGTTGATTTCTGGACAAACGCGAACCCTTGAAACATTTGTGACAGAGTTTGCCATCGGCACAAGTACCTCTTTTAGCGAAGTTGAAAGACAGTTTTTCAAAGGACCAAGGGGTAAGTACTTGAAGTCATTTAGTTTGAAAATTAAAATGCTCTTGGCTGGAAAAAGGCATATTGCATATAGAATCAGATTGCTAGATTTGTTACTACTAACATATGTTTGGAAGCAAAAGTGACTTCGACGAGCAAAGTGGTTTGCTACGAAGCGGTAAAAGATACAAGAGAAATTTTGGATCCTATACCCTAGGTCAGAATACCGAGTATACCCCATTAAGTCCAGAAGAACCTGAATCTCAAGAAACCTCTTTTGTTAGAAACCCTCCTATAACTCCACAGCGTAGATCTGTTACCCCTGAGAACCCATCGCAGTCTGAAAGTAACCCTAGCCCGAGTATTCCTGTCGCAGGTTAGTCTACCCCAGTAAGTTCCCCTCCTCCTCCTCCCCCTCCCTCCCCCCCTAGATCTGCTATGGCCCATATGAATGATGACATCAAGCTCCCAGTATTTAAAGGAAATGGATCAGAGGATCCAGAACAGTTTTGGTTCTTATGCAAAGCTGTGTGGACTGCTAAGAACATTATGGATCAAGATATAAGAAGAGCGCAGCTGGTCACTTCTTTTAGAGACCAAGCTTTGACCTGGTTTATGAAGTTTTCCAGTACTCAGAACCATGTCTTGGCTGATATTAAAACAACAATGATAAAAGAGTTCAAGAAGCCTAAATCAGAGTCACAGTGTATAACTGAACTAAAAGAGATTCAACAGAGACGAGGTGAATCAGTTTAGGACTTTGATCAAAGGTTCAAAGTTCTGCTAGATCAAGTTAGCTTCACTATTGGACCAGCGCAGCATAAAGAATGGTTCATTGCAGCATTATTACCACATATCAGGACTCCACTCATGCAATAGAAGGTTGTTGATCAACAAGAAGCTTTGGAAATTGCCATGAAGCTTGAAATAGCTCCTATCAAAGATAATTCTGGTATAGCCCAAATACAAGTGCAGTTGGCAGAAATGGCTTTGGAGCTTCGTGACATGAAGAAGGGGAAATCTATTCGCGAAGAGGTTAGGTGTACATGATGTAGGACATAGGGTCACGACAAGGAACAGTGTCCTGTGTTAAGAAATTACTTGAATACTAGTGCACCAAACCCATTTAACCCTAGTGTTCTATATTGTGAGATCTGTAGAATAACTGGCCAACATTGACCCGAAGACTGCTATCTGTTGTAGAGATATGTGCAAGTACCTAAGAACCCCTATTTCAAGTTCTGTAAGTCGGTTGGACACAATGAAGATGAATGTCACAACTTTGACCTCATGAGAGAACGAACCTATGATGCTTATAGGGTACAAAACGATGCACAAGGCAATGATGGATATAGTTACCATGGTAGTACATCAGGTCGAGGTACTTTTGGAGGTGGTGGTCATGGTGGTATGCCTGGAAAAGGCCGAGGCCAGGTTGTGTGCTATAACTGTAATCAGGCAGGACATCTAGCTAGAGATTGTCAGAACCCAACTATGACATGTCAATATTGTAGAGCAGTCGATCATGTGATTGAGCAATGCCCACAGCTGATGGCCAAGATACAAGAAATAAATAGCACTCCTACTCAGAATATTCAAATGATTGCTGTAGAGCAAAGACTTGTCCCAGCCATTAACGTTGTTACAAGGAGTGGAGCTATGACGCAAGTGCAGAATAAGGAGAAACAACCTGATGAGGCTTGGGTTCATAAGACCCCAGAGAAAACACAAGGATTTGATGTTGAAAGAGAAAAATAAACATTTATGGAAGTCAAAAAAGACTTTGCTGATCCGAGCACATCAGTAGCACCTGTGCAATAGCATCAACAGCAGGTACAGTCTCAAGGAGCTTCGACGGATAAAGTAAGTACACTGTCATCATTTTTATAGAGTTGTATGAAGCTCTTAAGAAATTAGAATGCTTTAAATGAGTTGCAGAAAGTTATTGCTTCTTGCGAACCTCAGCGAAGCTCTGGTAAATAAAAAATTGTTAATAGAGTCAGAAGAACTGGAAGAGAAATGAGATTGCATGCTTATATAGGAGAGTATGACATGACTGATGTCATTTTAGACCCGGGATCAGAAGTAAATGTCCTAACTAAGCAAACATGGGAAAAAATGGGAAAACCTACCCTTGAATGGTCCCCTATATTAGCAAATCAGTAGAATATTGTGCCCCTAGGAAGATTCCCTAGTGTCCCAGTAGACATTGATGGAGTCAGTACCTTCGCAAATTTTGAAGTCATTGAAATAATTGATGATAGCAACCCTTATCCAGCCTTGCTAGGAATTGAATGGGCTATAGAGAATTCTACAGTAATCAACCTTAAGAGCAAGTAGATGAATTTTGAAGGAAAAGGCTTGAGAGTCATAGCACCCTTGGACCCTTCTCAAGGAGAAAGGTACACAGATCCAGTCAGAGATGAAGATCAGGATGTTTTGGATCATATTTACAACATCACAGTTAAAGAAGAAGACTATGTCAACCCTACTACTGAAGGTATAATGGATTGGCAGTGTGACAGTTCTTGCATGACTGATTCAGATGAAGGCTTGGAGAATTGGCAAAATAGACTTTATGAACTACATGGACATCAATGTGCAAGAATTATTAAGTCTCTCAGATGGCTTGGCTCACAGACAAGAGTCTTACCTATTTTTGATGGCTTGACAGACCTAGAAGAGTTTATTGTACAATTCTCAGAACAAGTACCAGATTCATAGAAAATGGAGACTCTAGATTCAGTATTTAGAGCCACAACTGCTAGATGGTGGAATGGTAATAAAAAGTATATCTCTAGTTGGGGAGCTTGTCAAAAGTTCATTCACCTGAGATTCATGGATCAACCTCAAGAGGTGCGAAGCAGGTTTAATGGTAAGACTAGCCCTCAAGAACATTTGGAGCAATGCTACGAAGCATGGAAGCATGTACCTCGTGAAGAATGGGTACATAGGTTTGTGCACACTCTGTAACCTATAGAAAAGAACTGGTATGCAGAGGTCGAGCTTCGCCATGGTACTGTAAGTTGGGATAGTCTTGTTGATAGTTTTGTGCTCACATTTTCTATTAATGAGGTTTCTCCTGCTTTAGACGCAGCTATTAGGTTGATCCATACTAAGGTGTTTGATGATAAAGAAATAGCTGAGTTCCAACCTGATTGGAAGGAACAAGAGGCTAATGCAATAGAATGTTATAACCTCGCAGTTGACAAGGATGATGACCCGCACAACATTAACATTCCTGAGTCAGAAGGACACTGCGAAGTACATGGCCCAGTAGTCAAAGCACCTGAAGTAACTCAGCCCTTGAAGACAAGGCAAGTAAACATTGGATCAAAGGAAAAGCGTAAGTACGCTACCGTTGGATATTATTTGGATGAAGAAATGGTGAGCAAAGTGACCCAACTTCTCCATCAGTATCAGGACTTATTTCTGACGAAGTTCTCAGAAATGAAAGGTATCCTTGGTGATATAGGAGTGATAAAAATCCCTTTGAAACCTGATGCGAAGCCTGTGAAACAACGCCCTTATAGGCTGAACCCTAAGTATAAAGAAAAAGTCAGGATGGAGCTAGATAAGATGCTCGCTGCAGGAATCATTGATCCTGTCGAAGAGTCCGAATGGGTCAGCCCTATGGTGGTACAAGAAAAGAAGACCAAGGGAGAAATCAAAATCTGTGTTGATCTGAGGAAGCTGAATGATGCCTGTTTACATGATCCTTTTCCTACTCCCTTCACAGATGAAGTTTTAGACATTGTCGGAGGTAAAAAAGTGTACTCTTTTACTGATGGATTTTCAGGTTACCATCAGATCAAAATTGCTCCAGAGGATCGACATAAAACAACCTTCGCTATAGAGATGGGATCTTTTCAGTATACAATTATGCCCTTTGGATTGAAGAATGCACTTGCTATGTTTTCTAGAGTAGTCATATCTGCATTTAAGGAATTTACACATAAATTCTTGGAAGTTTACTTTGATTATTGGACTATCTTTGGTTTATTGAAAGATCATATAGCCAGTTTAAGACTTATGCTGGACAGGTGTAGACAGCATCAGATTTCATTGAACCTGAAGAAGTGCATCTTTTGTGCACCTTTTGGAATTCTGCTAGGCCACATTGTATGTAAGCAAGGATTGATGATGGATCCTGCGAAGATATCCATTATTGTGAACTTGCCACCTCTGAAGTCTGTTAAGCAACTTTGCACTACGCTTGGTCATATTGGATATTACAGGAAATTCATTAAAGGATATGCTCAGATAACAGCCCCTATGGAAAAGAATTTGAAGAAAGATATTAAGTTTGAGTGGACACCTAAGTGTTAAGAAAGCTTAGATATTTTAAAGGAAAAGATGGTAACTGCCCCTATCTTAGTATTCCCTGACTGGAATAAGGAGTTTCTTGTGCATGTCGATGCATCCTCCATTGCTTTGGGTATAGTATTGGCTCAGTCCGGTGAAGGTAATATTGATCACCCTATTGCTTTTGTAAGTAGAAAATTGTCCACAGCAGAAAATAATTATACTACGACAGAACGAGAAGGTCTGGCTATGGTTTATGCCTTGCAGAAGTTTCGACATTATCTGTTAGGATCTCATTTTAAGATGTTCACTGACCATTCTGCTTTGAAGTATTTGGTTAACAAGCCTGTGTTAGGTGGAAGGATATGCAGATGGCTGATTATGTTTTAGGAATATGACTTTGAGATTATAGTTAAGCTTGGAAGACTTAACCTAGGGCTTGACCACTTGTCAAGGCTCGAGTCAGGAGAAGAGCCCACTAGTTTGGATGAAGGTCTTCCTGATGCCCAGTTGTTTGCCATTCAGATGGTTGATGACTATTTTTAGGATATTGTTCAGTACTTGTCTACAGGTTTTGCACCTGTTGAGATGACAACACAGTAGAAGAAGCAGTTGGTGGTTAGAGAAGCTAACTTTACTTTGATAGCAGGAAAATTATATAAGATGGGACCAGATGAAATACTGCGCAGATGTGTCCTAGAGCATGAAAAGCCATTGATTTTGGCTGAGTCACACTCTGGAGTAGGGGGAGGTCATTATGCAGGAAAAGATACAGCTCAGAAGATTCTGACAGCTGGATTGTGGTGGCCTACGATTCATAAGGATGCAAGAGAGTATTGCCATAGCTGCGACACCTGTCAGAGGACAGGAAAACCATCAAGGAGGGATGAGATGCCTCTGGTTCCACAGGTAACTTTACAAGCATTTGACAAGTGGGCTATTGATTTTCTTAGACCAATCAATCCCCCTGCAAAGAAATCTGGAGCAAGATACATTATTATAGCAACTGATTACCTTACTCGTTGGGCCGAAGCACAACCAATCAAGAACTGTAGTGCAGGTACAGCTGCGAAGTTCATCTTCGATAATATCTTGTCAAGGTTGGGGTGTCCTAGAATTCTTATGAGTGATGAAGGATCACATTTCCTAAATAAGACTATTGAAGCATTGACCCAAGAATTTCAAGTATATCATCAGAAGAGTACTGCCTACCACCCTCAAGAAAATGGAATTGTCGAAGCCTTTAACAAGATCCTTGAGCACACCCTGACGAAGGTTTGCAATGTTAACAAAAATGATTGGGATCTTAGAATTCCAGCAGTACTATGGGCTTATAAAACCACTTGCAAGAAGTTGACAGGCCATACACCTTTTAGGCTGGTATATGGACAAGAAGCAGTTATGCCCATGGAGTACATTGTTCCTAGCGTCAGAATATCTGCCTTCACAAAGATGGATGACCCAACTATGTTGAAAGAAAGGTTGGCAAAGATACTATAACTAGAGGAAGACAAATTCATAGCAGGTTTCCAGTAGCAAGTACAGAAGCTAGAGAAAAAGCATGGCATGATAGACACATTAAGAAGAAGCAATTCTAGATTGGTGATCTTGTGCTCTTGTACGACAGTAAATTCATGAAGTTCCCAGGTAAGTTCAAAACACATTGGAAAGGACCATACATAGTTCAGGAAGTTATCGACGGTGGTGTAGTCCAGTTAGCTAAATTGAATGGAGAAATTTTACCTTCCATGGTGAATGGAAGTAGATTAAAGAAGTACAGGGACAAACCGGGACCCCCTAATCAGAAGTAATAGCAAGAAGGAGAGTCTAAGTACCAAGAACAGTTGAAATTGGGTACTAGACTATAATGAAGTTGTTCTCAAAGCTACGAAGTTTTGAAGGCTGTCAAAGTTCGAAGGTCGAAGTTCAGTTGGCACTTGGGTCAGGATGGGTCGAAGGTCAATATTGTGTCGAAGGTCCTCATTGTGGCAAAGCTAAAGTTAGTGGTTGTGTCGAAGAAGAAAGGTGTGTCACAGCCTAAAAATGTGACCGATGGGACAAACTAGATTTGGCGGTGTCGGCACGTGAGCTTCCTTAACTGCCTATAATGATGAGATTTTGGGAAAATATAGCACCGTGTGGACAGGATTTACTGCCTCTCCATCAGATTTGGTGTCCTTAATGCACCATGATGGAAGATTTTGTCATGGGATTCTATAAGAAGCCACACAGGCCTGCGACTCCTCCATTATGCATTTCCTTGAGTTTACAGTTAAGACCATGTCGAATGATCGCGAAGTCCAAGAATTTTTACGAGAGTTCATGGAGAGAGGTCTGCAGAACCTTATGAGCACCCCGCCTGCATCTCCACCTCGCGAAGAAAATATCCTAGCACCGAATCAGCCAATGCAGACACGATCTACCAGGAATAAATTTAAGGCAGAAGTTCATTCTAAGCGGAACGAAGAAGGGCACAAGCCCTCAGGAAAGACTCCAGAGGATCCAGGATGTATCCTCCTAGCTCAGCAGAATGGAGGCATCTATTTGTCCTATGCAACAGTACATTGACATGAAATCCTAGGGGTACCGTCTGTTAAGGACCCAAATTTGTGGATGGTCAAATGTTCAATAGGACATGAACGGGAGGCAGTTCGAGGGATGGGGTCACTGATAGATTTAGAAGGCCCAATGATTCCCATGACCATCATAAATATTATGAAGGAAGACAGCAGCATGATAGACGGTCATAGGGAACATAGGTATTCTGCTAAGGATGAAAGGATGAAGGATCAAGCAAGCTGCGGCCGTGGTAGAAGTAGCAGAAGGGATGACGATGAGGACAGAGAAAGATGGCAGGAGGACTAAAGATGATGCTTACAGAAATGCAGATGGATACAAAGCTCGACAGAGTGTAAAAGGAGATAGCAGAGAAGGAGCAACCAGCCGATGATATGATGCCCGGCCTCAATAAGCAGTTTATTATCTTTGCCAACAAGATTCTTCCACCAGACAAGTAGCAGAGTGTCCCGGGATAGGACATTGGCGAGTCTTAGGGGCCTGTTGGGGCGCAGACCTAACGGTCCTCAAAAGTGGTAACTCCATGGTTTTTGAGCAAAGTGGAGTTGCACGTCAAAATAGTCTTAGGGGTGTAGGGGTTGAGTCAAAGCCCTCTTTTTGTAATCGTCCACAATTTTCGGGTATAAGCCCATGATTTTGTAATAGTGCACTTGTATAAATAGGCACTCATGTAAAGATGTCAAGATTATCTAATGAAATGAGGATCATATGATGCAAAGAAGTTAGATCTATTTTTAGGTTTTAAGGTCAAGTCCCAGCTGTGTGTGTGGACGACCTCTGCAGCTGTGTGCGCAGAGGGTTTTTGTAAGAAAGGAACTGTAGCTGAGTGTGCAGCTTAGGGTTTGTAAGAAAGGAACTGCAGCTAAGTGTGCAGTTAGACTTGAAGGATGGATCTGCAGCTGAGTGCGCAGATCAGAATTGTTGTTTTGTAAAAAGTTGAATAAAAGCGCAGTTCTATGGACGCAGCCCCTACACTAGGGGTGAACCACGTTATATCTTGTGTTGTGGTTCTTTTGTGTTGTTTCTGTTATGTTCTTTTATGCATTGATAAGTAGATAAATGGTAAAGTAAAATAACTGCTAAATATTACCTTTGCTGTGAATTCCCAGTTAAGGGTTAAGCAAGAAACTGTTTGTTTATCTAACTGTGAAGCTATATAAGTGAATGTCAAAGATATATTTTGTATAAATAATTGTTGTTAAGACTAAAGGTACAGTAATATCCCTCTTCTGCTTGCAGAAACCTGATTCAGCAGCACCCCATAGTTGTTTCGGGTGAGACTGCAACATGTTCGCAGGTTGTTGTCGAAAGGACCAACACTGTGGGTCTTTTTGCTGGTGCGAAGTTAATGGTATAAGCCCAAGTCTGCCCTTAGCCCAACACAACCGACAATTATTAAAAGGTCAGATGCATCAACCAACTTAGGCATCCACTAAGAGTTGGTTGTATGATGTATTGACCAAATTAGATATCGAATAGAAGTCAAATCTTAAACATCTACTAGAAGTTGGTTCTTGATGGCGGTAAAATCTTTGAATTTGACTAGAGAACTTTATCATCAAACACCAAGGATCAACACTCCAATAACGTCCCTTTTTTTATCACAACTTTAACATTCAGATGAGAACTCGTGAATAGTCGAAAGGATAAACTTGTCAACACCATATTGAACATTAAAATTCATGTCTACTTTGAATATCCAACCAATAAAGTATATTAATATAATTAGCATGTGAGCAAGAAGTTGACGAATTCATATTGGTTGGTCGATGACTTCATATTGCAAGTAATCGATAGTCTCAGTGGGCAGGAGAAGGAGCAGGAGCTGGAGCAGGATAGTATGCCATCGTTTATTCATTGTAGTTCAAATACCTATTTTCAATCGATCATTTACAGTTTCACAGATGTGTTGATGGCCTCTTCTTAGTGGATTTCCATGATTTTCGGCACTTCCCTTCACATTATGGCTGCAATCGTCTCACTAGAAGGTTGTTAAGACTTTTGGGAGCTTCCATACTTTCATTACTGTTGAGATATGTTTTTGGGTCAAGGAGGATGAGAATATTGGTACAACCTTCTTCGTCGATGGAAGGCACCCTGTCGGCATTGAATAAGGAACCATGTCGGCGTTGAGTACGACACTCTATGGGAATCAATAAAAATTGTTCGTCGACTAATCAGGAGAAAACCAACTACATTCTTACCCAGCTTATTCATTGATCATATATCCATTAATTGGTGTTCATATATTTTTCCAAAAGATAAAGTTTATGTGTGCAACAAATATCATTCGAAGGTAAAAATATTACAAGCCACAGCTATGATTGGTCGGTGTTATTCTTGTGGATCATGCAAAAAAAAAATGTTGCTACTATGTTCAAATTATATTCAACCTACCGATAGTTCAAATATTTCGACATATACTTTCTTCCACTTGCATAGTTTCTTCTTGTTCTCATGTCTCCTTCCGTCGATGGATGGATTGGTCGACTGCTCCGGTATTTTATGATTTATCGTGACGGTGGCTAGAAGGACTTGATTACATACGGTGCTCAATGTGTAGCATATTTGATCGATTATCTTCCATTAACTGATCGGTTAATCCAAGGAACAACGCCAGCTAATTTCCAATCAGTTATATATAATATCCATCCAAAATATTTTCAACACTTTATGCAAAATAATGTACCAACATTTCAAATAGCATAGAAGAACAATACACCAATATATATATATATATATCTATATCTATATATATATATATATATATATATATATATAGTCACTGCAACTCGATGGTAATTTTAGTGAATAGTCAACTAGTTGGAACATCGACGAGTCAACAATTTTGAAATCAATTGGAAGGATGACGGGCCAAGGACTGGGAAATGAACAAAATTGCTCCACTTTGAATGGTGAACTGGGTTCAACTGCACACTTTAGTCGATAGAAATGAGGTTTGAACAGATTGGTCAATGACTTCATGTCAAAGCTAACAATTATAGATATATATCATTCGGTCATGAGTAATAAGAAGTCTCCATTAGCAATAGTCAGTGTCCATCATTCAGTTGTCCTTCAATGCATAGAACATACATCGCCTTTCATTCATGAAAAATATTTGATATCTTGCAGGTATTTTGATGTGAGCATCTCACATTCTTTTCCGGATCTGAACCACCACCCTCTCCTAAATAATGCAACGAAATCTATCATCAACGGCAGAGTTATTTTGGTTGTACCACATGAGTAGATCAAAATTTCATACATAGATATCACGCCATCCAGTAGAGTGTTATTCAACTGGAAAATTGATCCTTCTCACAGAAAATTTATTTATGAATGCATAGGTCATCTTTAATTTCATGGATGTTTGCAGGTTTTTCTTTATCTCACATTTCTTTTCAGGTTCGAACCATCTCCATTTGCTGCTTTTGTCACCCAGACCGAATGGAGAACGACAACGATGCCAGGTGTTGAAATATGGGCTTTCACCTCACATTCAAGCATACTTTACACGCTCATACACAGCCATCAAAGACAAGTATTGGGAAGGGATGTCCAATCCACCTTTCTATTCATCTTCGATGCTTACTTATACATTATGAGAGAGGTTCGATCGGTTGTACCCACTCCAACTACTCATTTGTTGATATATCTTTAAACTATATAATTATATAATTATGATGACATTTAAGAGGTAGTGGCCCCCTCTATAGGTTCTCCTTGATCTAGGTTGAAGGTGATCAACCTAGAATCGGAGGGATCGATGGCACCTAACGTAGATAACAATGATTTACGTAGAGAAGGACATGTTTTGAGCACATATAGAGCGGACATGGTTGTGGGAGACTGGGCCAAGTCATCAACAATACTATAGTTGATCACATATCTGGCAATGACATTGTTCGTGACGGGACGCAAAGGGAACTGTGGGAATTTAGAATTCCTATCCATAGGGGATCTTGGTAAATGCAGAGACATGTTAGGAGTGGTGGAGGTAGATGTTACAGATGGGTCAACAGTTTTCATGGTGGAACCATACTGGTTTCTTTGAGTCTAGAGGTTGACATAAGATGATAATGTAATGAGGTGATGGACACCATGATCTATGGGTTGAGCCACATAAGTGGTTGCAGGAGATTACGAGGCCAAGGGTTGGGTTGAAACCATTCCTTGGATTGGAAGGGGGTTTTGGAGAACCATAGGTGGAGGACTTAGTCGAGTTGGGTTTGGTTGAGCTGAAGAAGCTGTGTTGGGATCACATTGACTGTCATTTTGGAATAGATGGTGGACGTGATTCAAGTGAGGACACTGATGAGTGTAATGGTCATAAGTGTTACTGATGGCACCCAAACGATTAGTTCACAACTATGGGCTCTTCCTAGGTCGAGTGAGATGCTGGGGATTCTGTGCAAGAGGTTTGACATCATTATTGTTCAGAGGGTTGGCCTATTGGCCACCTCATTGAGGCTAGTTTTTTCCTTGACTCCTACCTCTCTTGTTTCTTCCCTTCCCATGTTGGTTATTGGGGGTGGGTTGGTTAGGGAGATTCTATTGTGTGTAGAACTGTCCTGGAGGAGTAGGAGGAGTGGGGGATAGAGAGGATTAGGTTGCATAGGTGGTGTGTAATATACCAGAGTAGCTTGTGGGGCTACAAATCCAGTCGTTTAACCAGTACACGAGTGTGACGAACAAGTCAGTCCATGAACGTGAGGGGTTGGTGCGAGAGGAGCATAGGAAGGGGTGGATCTTGACTGTGCCGTTATGCATGAATAATCAGGGGCATAACCTGGATTTGCATAGGAGGGAGTAGCTCTGAATTGAACCATCATGCATGAAAGATCATGGGCATAACCTGGTTGGGAAACACTATGGGTATTACCAAGATGGGGTGGCATCATGGGAGAGGCCATATAAAACTGAGGATGTTGGGTAATAGAGAGGATAACTCCATTAGCAGCATGAAATGCCCCTAGCATATATTGATGTGAGGTGCCAATGTGGGGAGCAATGGGTATAATGGTACACAAGTAAACTGATTGGGAGTATATAAGATCGAACTATTATGCCTTAAGGATGGATTCCTCTTCGGTTTGTGGGCACTTAGATGCGACGTCCTTGGCTTTGGGAGGGAGTAAGGTTTTGAGGAACCAATCTAGGAATATCCTATCATCTAACTGGATCTTACACAAGCTACGACAATGTTTCCATTCATGGATATGATCTGTGAAATGGGTAGTTGTGTTGTGTTGACATGATAATAATATTTCCCCTCCCTTGTCATAACATATGGGTAACTAGAAGTATTGAAGGAACATCGAAGCTAAAGAGGTTAAGTCAGGGTAGATAGCATGAGGTAGTTTGATATACCACTTGGCCGCAACACTAGTGAGTGTGCACTAAAACAACTTCAACCAGATAGAGTCATCCACTATTTTGTTAAATGAAGCCTTACCCTCCTGCCTTACCCACTATGTTGTTAAATGAGTCATCCACTATGTTGTTAAATGAGGGTCCTCTCCAGCCTTACCCTCAAACATACAGATGTCTAAGAGAATCTTGGTAGACATAGGAGGCCATTGTGGGTGATGACGAATGGGGTCATTGGTTAACCGTGCCAAATTAGGCAGGTTGAGACTAGCCATAAAAGGTAGGCTAGAGACAATATTGGTTCGAGAAGGACTAGCAATGATGTTGGTGGTTGCAAGAACATAGTTGCCATGCCTAATTGGGGGTGGATAAGGTTGAATTTCGATAACAAGAAATGTGACTGGCATGGTAGGAATAGTTGAAAAATATGTGGAAGGGCCACTGCCCCGAGGTATAAATGGTGGAATTGTAGTGACCACAGTGGTTGGAATGGGACCACCAGTATTGGGTGGTGAACTAGCAACAGTTTGTGTGGTGACAAGGGGCCCACTAGGACCAAGGCCTATCACCCCAGCGGAATGGATACCCATGATGATAGGTGGAATGGATGCAAGCACACTACTAAAAATCCCCCCTTGAAATGGATCATGATGCGCACCAACCATGGGGCTACATGGAGCAGTGAATAAGGTAGGTTCAAACTGATATGAATCTAAATCAGACTCAGAGGTCATGTGTGGCTCCGAAGGTGGTGAACGATGTCAAAGATGGCTCCGACGGTGACAGTTCAAGGAACTGAACTAGGGGGTTTTACCCCTAAGCCTATGTGAGTAGCGTGGTGGAGCTATGATTGAGTGATGGAGTGTTGTGTAATGAAAAATAAAGAGTATCAATCACAGGCTCAAAAACCAAAATACAATCAAGTGTCCAGAAGGAAAGCGTATGAAATGGCATCTCACATGCCAACAAAAATATCTAAAATGAAAATGCAACAATGAGTCACAACAAGGTGAGTCTACACCAAAGTGGCCATAAATCCAACAAGTAACACTACCCATAAAATAAAATTATGCATGAATCAATGGGATAAGAGTTCAAGAAAACTCCTAACTACAATTTGGAATCCCCTCACAAATTGTATCCTCACCAGGGTTATGAAATCCCAGTCAGAAAATATGAAATGGAGGAAAAATATAGGCTAAGAGAATCCCACTACCAAGAAAAACCTATGGGTAAAAGAACCCTATGAGAATGGAAACTAGGCTACCTCATTCATGACACGTCCGTTCGGTTTACTGACGCTCAAACCATTTGGCCCTTGACCCTTGTCTAGGTGATACAAGGAGGACTGTGAAGGTTTAGACTTCAGTACAAGATGAAGTGCTATATTCCACTCCAACTTTCAGAACCTCTTCGTTTGTGGCTTACTCCTGCTGAGCAGGGGGCCTCCCGACAAACTGGTTGTGATTGTGTCAGCAAGTACAAGAGGATTTTGGTCCCCTAATGGAAAACAACTATGTCTCAACATGTAAGTATTAGAGGGGTGTTGTTTGGGGATTCCTATCCCTAAAGTCCTAACATAACTACAATATTGTTTTGTCCTCAAGCGAGGTTACCATGTTGGTTGTATTAAGTTATTTTTTAAGGCTTGCTTGGGGTCATGAACATATATTTTTTACTTATATGGTGTGATATGTGTTCAAGTAATGTGTATACAAACCCCGGAAATCCACATCGAAGATGTAGCAATCTCACTGCCAGGATGCAAATATAATGCAGATAAAAAGCAATAAATGACAGTAAATATGCTGTAAAATAAAGTTTTCTTCCAGAAATAAAATGTACTTGAGGTAAATGAGCAGTAAAAGGAACTAATCAAATGTAGGAGACATGCATGGGGTATCAACCACAAATATCAACTAGAACGAATCACAAACCAAGTAAGTGGGATCCCAAAACATACTAGGGGGATGCAAAAGATCAGATCTAGATAGAAATGGGTTGGAAAAGTGTTTGGCATGGACAGGGGGTCTCACATAGGAATCTGAAGCACCTAAATAGAATGAAAATATGCAGGTCACACCTGTCCATGGAATAGGTGCGATCAGGGTCGCATAAAATAGAGGAACAATCACGACATGGGAAGAAAAACAGTCGACGGGCTCAAGTCGCGTAAAACAGAGGATTAAGTGCGATGGGTCGCTAAAAAACCAATCACAATAGTGAGAAGGGTAGCTTCAGAAGTCGAGATAGGCACTATCTAGATTTCTAAGCCAGGTCAGATGTATTAGGCTAAAATGTGTGACCTAGGTTGCTTATCGAAAAAAAGGAGCGATTGGGTCGCAAATTTTGGTCAAATAGGTGCGACTCATCTCGAACATAAATTGTTTTGAAAAATGGCTATTGGGAAGGACCGGGGGGCAGGAGCTGACGTAGTATTGGTTAGGATCTGCCACGAGGGGATCAGATATATGAGGGTTGATGTAAGCAAGGGAGAAAAAACCAATAACAAAACCCGTGAAAACAAATATCTATATGGATCAACCGAGTGGAGTCACCAAAAATGTAGTGGGGATTTCTCCTCGGCTACATGCAAATGCACCAAGATTAGCTCGTCCAGAGGATAAGGAAAAATTCAACAATACAATAAAAACAAATATTTTTTAAGGGTTTTCACATATATATCAAACTAACTAATGCAGGAAATAAAAAATAACACACCTTTCTGAAAAATGGGCCACTGTAGCCATCCTTGGAAGTGGTTCTGCAGATCCACGATTTGGGTCTCCAATCTCTTCAACAATTGGTTGTCAAATGGGGGAAATGGATCCAAATGGGTACAGAGTGAACTCAATGTACACCACAGGAAATGGCGTGGCAAAATATGGAAGGGAAAGTATGTCATGTGACTGAGAGAAAATGACAAAAAGTGTTTTGGGGAAGTCCTTCACAATGTATTTATAATATGTTCCTAGGGTTTTTTTACCCATGGTATTTATCAATGTTTTGTTTTCCCATTCTCTTTTTTAGGTTTTTTGACCCTTTTTGGGAGAGAGTGGTGATAAATCACAATAAATGTTCATTATCTCTTCATTTATGGGAAGGAATAATGATGTTTTGGACCATTTTTAGTGGAAATACAACTATGAAGGTAAAAAAAAGGAAATGTGGAGGGAATATGATGTATGCATATGCTTTAGACCGTGCAGAGCTATGTGAACAATTTTTTGTGTTGACAGTGTTAAAATTGAAAGAGATGAAAATTATGTTTGATATTATTACAACAAGACTTTTATGAATCTATCTTTGTATTAGAGTCATAAATTCTTCATTAGGTACTAGGTTCCACATTCGTCACCTAACCATTCATGGAAAACAATAACCATAAACCTCACTATTGATTCAAGGCACACTTCATGAGAAATACATGGGTGAGATGTAATCTTGAATGATGTTTCTCATGGTGCATGAAGAACCAAAAAAGTATTTATCATATTTGTTTTCCTTGAGCGAGGGGTGTTTAGGAAGACAAGAGGAAAGTGAGACATCTAGAAGGTCTACAACAGGTATATCAACTAGATTTCAAATATCAGAAGAAAATTCCAAAGATGCATGCAATTTTTTCTCGTTGAAGGGGGGTTATGCTATTATGAATATGAGACCATAGACGACATTAAGATGCCCTTGAGGTACAAACATATAATGAAACAATGTGTACTCAAAGGATATTCCTCAACTAAACATGGAGTTTTGTGTGAATGAAAGGATATATCAAATTGCACCATCGTCATTACATGTTTTGGGGTTGTTTTGCATGGATTACATATTGGTCGGATACGGTAGATGTATTGAATTGATGGACTATGTTGGACCCTATTACAACTACACATATTGGATGCGCTTGGTATAATATAAAAGAAGTATGCACATATTCAAATTGTCTACAAATTATTTATAGCTAAAAGATAATGATCAAAATAAAGGAGCGACATTGTACATTGACGAAAGGCCAAAAGCTACAGGGAATATTGCAGGGTTTATAAACAATACCCAAACAGGTTCTACACTTAAGAAACCCAATTGCATATTTGAGGGGCATGAAGGAAACCGTGTTTTTTTGTGTGCCATTAAATCAATAGTTGTAGTGGAAGAGTTGGTTATTAATTACAATTTAAATCGAATAGATACAAATGTGGTCACTATTGGAGATGTACATCTAAGAATATTCCCAACCTCTAATTATTGAATCTAATATATTATGTATTTTTTGGTGATTACTCTATTTTTCTTAAAAGTTTCTAAATTGAAGAAGCAGGATAGAGATTGAGGCATCTCCCTAGCAGCTGATCAAAGGAGTACACCATCCTTGAGGAAACATGTATACATCATTGTATTTGTACAAATATAATATGAAAAAAATGTTTATTTTTTATGTTTTTCATGAGTATAATCATTTCGTTTAGATAATGTTATCTATGTTTTTGTTGCAGGGTGTTGATTGAGGCAGCTTCCTACCACCAGTAGATCAGACAGTACCTGCCTCGAGGAAACATGTACTTCATTGTTATTTTACTACAATAATACGAGAAATATGTTTTTATTACTATTTATTTTCATCAGTATATTGGTTTCATTTATATTGTTGGAATATAATCCGTCGGGATTATACGTTATTGTAAATATTAGGAATATGAAAAGACTCTCGGATGTGTGATCCCAAGAGTCATCATAAATGTATAAATAAAGGCATTCTATGGAGAAATAATAAGAATTCGGGAGTTATTCCACTTGACAGTGGTATCAGAGCGATTCATAACTCCTGCATGTACAGTCTGCATTCTGCTGCTATTTGCACCCTGGGCTTTCCTCAGTATGAAGATTGCATGCATTGGTGCATGCGCTGGCTGCTCTAACATTCATGAGTGATGCGATAGTACTGCTATACCTAACCCTAATTCGTAACTACACTCTCTCTTCTTACCATTCCATGTTTACCCATCGTGTCTCCACTCAGTTGTTGTATGTATAGAGACTCCCTATACCTGTGATCCATGGTTTGTTTTTGTGGTTGCATTCTATCATGTGTTGAGTGAGAAAGTCGTGAGGAGTATGTGCATTTCAAAATAGTGAATATTTGAAGCCGTAATAATATTGTGAGCTATGAATTCTGAGTGTGAGACGCCTTCCATGGTAAATTGCGACCTCAATGAGAGGGACATATGGTGAAAGCTGAGACATCAATGTCACTGTAGATAGCTGTAAAATTGTGATATGATGAAGAGCCAACCTACAGGAGAATGCATAGATTTGGAGATTCACGTCATCATACAACTGCGTGAAGTGTGACTGTGTTGATGAGTCTGTGTTTACTAGAAATCTGAATGATTGTATATGCTGCCAAGATAATGAATATAGAGCTGAGATTGCATTTGATAACTGAGATTTATTTTGAGAGCTGGGAATTCCATGTGTGAGTGACCTCTCTGTGTGGAGGTAAAACGCTTTATGTTTAGTGCTGCAATTGTTTGTTGGGAATATATACAACTTAATATTTTTGCCCTAGCTTTACGTGTGGAGTTTAATTTGAGAAGTTTGTAAACATTTTCATTCATGTTGCTGGTGTATATGATATATTGGAGACTCCATTGAATGATACATGCTACTGTGTGAAAGAGCGTCTACTTCCTAAAATGGTGCGCTTCTCTTTTATGAAGCGATTCTCTTCCTTGTGAACTGCTACAAAGTGAAACTGTGACTACATTGCTAGAGAAGATTGTTGGTGTACGTCTTTATTTTGAAGAGTGTTGCAGCATTGACAAGAAGGTTGCATTCTAATCTCTTGAAGAAAGCCTGCTTTTCTTTGACCTGCGACCTGCTCCTTTGCGTTGGTGAGAGATTGTTTTCTACTAGTTTGAAAGCCATTGAAATCATATTTAAAGTTGGTATTGTGGGCTTGAGAAGATTAAGTTTGTATTTCAAAGTTTGTAAGACAATAGCAGAGACATTGACATTGTTGTAAAGCTTGAGGAAGGTGGCAGAGACTTAGACCTGCACCTTTACTCTTTCTTCTTTTTCTCCTATTGTTTTAGTTGCAAGATTCAATCACAGAAGATGCAATCTATAGCATCTGTAGTTGGTGCCACTCTCACTGGCAAAGACACTTATCCAGAATGGTGGAGGAAGATCAAATCTGCCTTCATCTACAATGACCTTTGGGACGATATTTGTGAAGGCACCACAATAGAGACAGAAGCTGGAGGGCCCATAACCAGAGACCCAGGACCTCCAGAATCCGAGAAAGAGAAGGCCATTTGGAAAACAAAAGACAAGAAAGCTTTAGTGGTAATCACTGCCACAGTCAGTGAAGAGGTGAGCCACCACATATTGCCTGCAAAGTCATGTTTTGAAGCACTAAAAATGTTAAAATATCTGTATGGTTCACACTCTGAAATGGAAGTTATTCAACTAATGCTAAAACTATTCAGTTTATAAGTAAAAGACAATGATCCCATGTTAGTTGCCTCTGAAATCAAAGCTATCATGCATAAGATTCAAGCCACTGGTATGAAACCAGATCTTCCCCTTGCAGCATTTGTAAAATCTTTGTATCCTTCTCACTCCAACTATCTCGAGTCGTTGCAAGCAAGTGACAAGTTCAAATCACTGACATTTGACACCCTGGTAGAGAAGATAATTGACAGAGATAAAGATTTTGGTAAGAAGACAACCGAGCATTCTGGAGAATCACTTTGGTTTGCTCAAAAAGCAAAGAACCACACCAAAGACCAATCCAATGATCATCCCAAAGGAGAGAGCAGCAAGAGAGGCAGAGGAAGAAGAAACTTCAGAGGTAGAGGAGGCAGAAACAACTCCAGCAAAAGATTAGATTTGAAGTGAAAGTGTTGTGGAAAGATTGGAGACACAGCAGATCAGTGTTGGGCTTCGTGGGACTCCATCAAAGACAGACATAACTAGAAGAAAGATGACAATAAGAACCAAGATGCTAGTAAATCTTTAGATTCTGCTCATTGTATTGTTGCACATTGTATTCTTGGTATTAATGAAATGACTTCACTTTCATCTTACACAGATTGTTGGCTACTTGATACTGGTGCAACATCACACATGACTTTTAGGAAAGACTGTTTTGAAGAACTTAATGAAACAATAAATGGCATAGTTTACTTTGCAGATAAGTCAAGTCTTAAACCAAAGGGAATGGGCACCATTCGGCTGAAGATGCCTAGATTCCCTGATTTCTTGTTGAAGAATGTTCTGTATCTTCCAAAGTTGCAGAGAAGCCTACTGTCCTTGGTGCAGATTTGACAGCAAGGCCATTCCATCCACATGTTTGATGGAATCGTAGAAATAAGAAAGTCCTCTGACAACCAAGTCATCATGACTGGATACGAAGATGGGAAGCTGCTGAAGCTAAAGGGTTCATCTGCAAGGGTTCAGAACTATGCTTACCTCTCTCAGCATGGAGAAGGTAATTTGTCATCAAGTTTATTGTGTCATGCAAGATTTGTTCATCTGAATTATAACAGTCTTCGTTTGTTGGGAAAGAATGGTGTATTTGGTTTGCCCACCATTCCTAAAGAGAAGAGCAAATGTGATGCATGTATATTAGGGAAACACAGTAAGCTGCCATTCCATGAATCTAATTT
>LPNX010957210.1:105474-158494 GCA_001517045.1 Pseudotsuga menziesii
TACATGAAATGTGGTTTGGCCATTTCCCTTCAGTCAGGCATCTCAGAGTTTTTGGTTCCACGTATTTTGTCTTGATTCCAAAGGAGCAAAGAAACAAGCTTGGTGCTCGAAGTAGAAAACGCATTTTCCTGGGGTATGAAGAAAACTCCAAGGCATACCGTCTGTATGATGAGGTAAACAAGAAGTTTGTTATTTCCAGAGATGTCATTTTTCTTGAGACTAATAAAAATGGCCAGTCCATTGAGAGATAGCTTGATCATTTGGAAAAATATCCTCATCTAAAGAAATATTCTGAAAATAAATATGAAATTCCAAACCTTGAAGGGGGGATTCCTATTCTGGATCAACCTTTGGAATTTCCATATGAAGCACCAACTCCCCCACAAGAAGAAGTTCCTGCTACTTCACCTAAACAAGAGATTCAACTGGATGATGTGATTGAGAGAATTGAAAGACTCTTAATCAATGATGAAGCACCACCAGCTGATCAACCAGGACCATCACGGAAGATTCCTAAATGGGCCACAAAGACACTTGAAAGTGTCCATACAGATGAAGTTGGAAAGACGGGAACGAGAAGTTCAAAAAGACATGAAGATGGAGGAGAAGCAGATAATTTAGGTGATGACATGGATGTATCATTTGATTGTGAATTTAATTTATCTACTAACTTTGAACCAACTTCCTTTGAAGAAGCTTCTACTCGGGTTGAGCGGAAAGAAGCTATGCAGAATGAGTATGATGCACTCATGAATAATGGAACTTGGAAGCTGGTTGACCCTCCAGTTGGAACCAAACCAATTGGCTGCAACTGGGTGTACAAGAACAAATACAGATCAAATGGCTCACTTGACAAGCACAAAGCGAGGCTTGTAGCAAAAGGCTATGCATAGAAGGAATGAATTGACTATGAAGAAACATTTTCTCCTACAGCAAAATGGGCTACCATCCGTACCTTACTCTCTTTAGCTGCTCAGAATGGGTGGAAAGTTCATCAGATGGATGTGAAGACTGCTTTCTTGAATGGAGACTTGAAAGAGAATGTCTTCATGTCTTAGCCATAAGGCTTTGTTGTGAAAGGAAAAGAACAAAAGGTATGCAAGCTTGTCAAATCCTTGTATGGCCTAAAACAAGCGCCTCACGCATGGTATGAAAAATTAACCGAGCATCTTTTGAAGTTAAATTTCGAACATTTTGATCTTGATGATGCAACACTATTTATAAAGAAAGTGGGCAGATCTTTTGTGTATCTTGTGGTGTACGTAGATGATCTTTTGATGACAGGGAACAATGAGAGCTATATAGCATCCATAAAGAAAGATTGAAAAATATCTTTGAAACGATAGATATGGGACATCTCCACTATTAATTAGGAATTGAAGTCACTCAACATCCTAAGTACATATTCCTATCTCCGAAAAAATATGTTGGAGAAATACTAGACAAATTTTGCATGACAGAATGCAACCCTATCTCTACTCCAATGGAACAGAAAATGAAGCTCACATCAAGCGAAGGAAAAGAATTTGAGGATGCGACCAAGTATAGACAACTTGTAGGAAGACTTATCTACCTTACAACAACTAGACCAGGTATTTCTTATGTTGTTGGCATACTTTCAAGGTTCATGCATAAACCTTGTGAAGGACACTAGTCAGCTGCAAAAAGAGTTCTAAGATACTTGAAGGGGACTCAATACGTTGGACTCAAGTACTCTAAGGTGGATGAATTCAAAATTATTGGGTACTCAGATTCAAACTTTGATGGCGATAAGGAGACAGGAGTATCAACTTCTGGATACACTATGAGTCTTGGATCAGCAGCTGTCTCATGGAGATCACGCAAATAGTCAGTTCCGGCAGATTCAACAACAGAATCAGAATATGTGGCTGCAGCTGAAGCAACGAAAGAAATAGTATGGCTCAGGAAGATACTTGAATATTTGCAAGAAAAACAAGAGAACTCCACTCCATTATTGATCAACAATACTTCTGCAATCAAGCTGGCTAAGAATCCTAGATTCCATGATCGAACCAAACACATCAACACAAAGTATCATTTGATTCGACATCATGTAGAGGCCAAGACAGTCCATCTTCGACATTGTTCCACAAATGATCAAGTTGCAGACATCTTCACCAAAGCGCTTGGACGATAAAAGTTTGAAAGATTCAGAAACATGCTCGGACTTACTAACACCCCTTCGGATTAAGGGGGGGATTGTTGGAATACAATCCATCGGGATTATACGTTATTGTAAATATTAGGAATATGAAGAGACTCTCGGATGTGTGATCCCAAGAGTCATCGTAGATGTATAAATAAAGGCATTCTATGGAGAAATAATAAGAATTCGGGAGTTATTCCAACTGACATATATAATGAATTATGTATTTTCATCATAGACAAGTGATCGGGGCATCTCCCTGACAGTTCATCAGAGGAGTGGAACATCCTCGAGGCAGCAAGTAATCCTCATTGTAATTTTACTACTATGATATGCACAGTATGTTTTATTATTATTTATTGTTCATGAATACATTGGGTTCATTTCGATATTGAATTATGTGTTTTTCATCACAGGAAAGTGATTTGGTTTATTTCATGAGTACACTAGTCTCTTTTTTATAATGTTTTGTACAATTAATTGTTGCAAGGAAGTGATCATGCCAATTACCCAACTGTTGATTAGATGAGTACACTCTCCTTGAGTTAGTAGGTATACCTATTTATAATTGCACAAATATAATATGACCAATATGTTTTTATGTTAGGTATTTTTCTTGTGTATATTTCTTTCATTATGATAACGTTTTCTACATTTTTGTTGCAGGGTGATGATCGGGGCAAGTCCCCAACTATCGATCAAAGTACGTCTTCCTCGAGGAAGCAGGCATATGTAATTGTAAATTTTTAAATCGAACATGAGCAATATGTTATTTTATTATGTTGTTTTCCTCAGTATATTGTTTTCATTTTAGTAATGTTTTATATATTTTTGTTGCAGGATACTGATTCAACATTTGATCTAGCATCAAATAAATTAATTGATATTGATGTGGATGAGATCATGTGCGATGCTAACATTGGATATTCTATAGACCCAATTAGGCCTTAAAAAAATTAATGAGGACATCTTTCATCTGTTATTCATTCAACCACAAACAAATGAGATTAAAGAAAAGGTTAATGTTTTGGTGAAGAGATCTAAGGCCTTGAAATTAAGTTGTAGTATCCTGAATTAGAAGATAAATTCATTTATGATGTTATAATTTGTACTTGTATATGAGTGTGAACTAACAATTTGTTTGTATCTACAATATTTTTTCCGCCCACACACTAGTGGTTAGGGTGGTGTTGGTATTAATGATGCTCATGAAGAGTCATCACATGAGAATACGACTACACCTGGATCACATGTGACATTGTTGTCAACTGAATAGTCGACGACACAATCTGTGACACCTTTGATTCCAGATGTGAGTGTAACCGCCAGTGGTCATTACACGCTAGATGGTACAGAACAAGGAGTCGATGCAAAGGTTAGCAATGATAATGCTCAAGCAACATTTCCTGGATTCTCATGTGTCACTAGTACGGGTACACTGGAGACAAAATTTTTGGTGGATAACAATCTTGTTCCCATAAAGATAGAGAATATCCCATGTATTTATACATTATTTAAATTATTGTTTGTAATTTGATTGTAATATTATCAAAAAACATTATTTTTAAAACTAATGATGACATGATCGCCTTGCAGAAAATGATGTTTTTTATAAACATCTAAATGATCTCTCATCGAAGATATTTGGGCCCACCACCTGCACAAGGTGGGATAAACAAAGAAAAAATTGAAAATATGAGTTCACTAATTGCTTTGTTGGCCTGTTCAACAGCGAGACCTTCAATAGAATGGAGGTCCTAAAGAAGGATGGAAAACATATGAATATTGTGAGGGAACAATTTAGGTTTCATCTATAAAGGAACCCTAGCTATGAGAGCCCTCTAATGATTCCATCAAGAGAGTGGAAATCCCTAGTAGAAGATGGAAAGGAGAGGGATTTGAGAAAACAAGGAAAGCTACCACCAAGCATAGGAAGGTATGCAATACTTTCAACAATGTAATTATAAACCTTATTATTATTTTTTAGATCAAATTTGAAACATGTAATTTATTTCAACCTTTTCATAGGTTGTTAGACACATCAAAGGCCACCAAGTCCAGCAAGAAAAAAATGGACAACACAAGCTTGGGCATGGTGGTTATTCCAATTTGGCAACACAAATTGTAAGTATAAAAAAACCAACATTACATCTAGAAAAAAAAATTACAACTTATTTATCATTTTATTGAAATTTAAAAGCTAATTCCATGCCATTACGCAAATATGCAGCCCGATCGATTCAATGAAGTGCCCATAGAGGAATACTTGAAGCTTGGTTTCTAGCATGACTTTGGAGTTGTTGTTGAATGTCCAAAACTATTTTATGGGTAAACATAGTATTGCGGTGATCCATCTTGCATGCAGGTATATAAAATCAATGAATTTTATTTAAGCACTACTACATATGGCTCAAAAGTCCCACGAAAATTTGCCACGAATAAGTTAAAATCGATTTTTTCATGGAAAAACAATTTAAAATTTTGGAAAAAAATTGAAAATGTCCTCGACGATCGTCACTATAGAGACGCATAGTCCATAATGTTTCTATAGTGATGGACGTTTGTCGCTATGGCGACGCATATTACGTTCATCTCCAGAGCAACGAATGTAGAGGAAAAAACGTTTTTTTCTTTTTCTTTTTCATGAACATGTGCTAGGAGGATAATGCTCTATGGAAATTTGACCTCAAAATGTCCTCAAGAAAGAAGTATATCATATGAAAACATTAAGAGATATCACAAACCATAACTACCAACACATATATATCATGAAGATCCACTAAGAAATGATCAACTAGGGCATCATCGTACCATGAAGCATAACTCTAGCATCAAAGAACCCAAGGCATCCAACAACTAATTCAACCCATCAGTTAAGTATTATGATGAAAAACCACAAGTGTAGGGATACATACAACATATGGGGTAATAATGCACATAATCATTATGATAATACAAGGGTTGCAACCTTTGTGCACACCCTCATTCGCATAAGAATTCCAATCAACCATTATGTTAATAGGATGATTAATATATTTTTACACACCTTAATTTGCATAAGGATGATGAGATGTTGGGAATTTCATGTTGGTCATTCATTAATTTCCACTATTTACCATCACACAAACACCTACATAACATCACATAAAGGAGGTTTTTATAATTGTATAAACAATTCCAATATGCCACATGATAGTTGCATTCAATTATTGTTTCGCACATACAACCAAAAAACATGTATTATAGAGAAGGAGGGGAAGGTTAAGCAAATAAACGTACTCACCTTTCAACCAATCAACCATTATGTTGTAAAACATACCACTCCCTTTTGACTATTTGAATTAATATAAATATGATGATATAATGGAAATTATACGTTCTAGCATACAAACATTCATGACCATGTAAAATAACACATAACCATTGGAGGAGGAGAAGGTAAGAGGGACTGAGGTAAGTAAACCCCGAGGTACACTTTAAGAAATTAAGTTTTAGGTTAAATATTGAGTTTCCCATTACAATAACATTGAAAAGGATTTTTCGTGTTTTTAAATGAAGCGGTAGGGTTTGTCACATTTAATGGAATGTGTTAGGAAAAGGATTTGCTTGTGCTTGATCATGATTCTGGGGGAGTAGGAAGAGAAGAAGAGGAGAGATGATGCATGCCCATTTTTTGCACAACTGTAAGTTCATGTCTTGCATTTCCTGTTCCTCATTCCCCATTCTTATTTCTTGCATAACCCTATATTTCTGTGTTTTATTGAATTGTATAAGTCTTCCTTATTCATAAATGGAAAGACATTGAAGAAGACCCACCTCCCTTATGAGAATGAGAAATTGGATGCAAAGCTAAAATTGGTTTAATAATGGGGGATACAAAACATGAGAGAGCTCTAGAGGGCTTAATACAGATTGTCTACATGCAAAATGCGACTTGTATGCTTCTGACTCTATATGAGAAAAACCATCATTATATTTTCGAAGGAGAAGGATTATTGTGGTGTATGAAGAGGTATTTCCTCTTGGACGATACCCAAAGAAATATTGATTACATCCTCTCTCTTACTATGGAGAAATTCCTCGATAACCTCCTTTAGACTCTTGTCTTCAAATATGGCATGGCCAAGTCCAGCCATCACACCTGTGTTCTCATCAAGAAACGTCACATCATGTATTCTATTTGTTTCTATTGTTAAATAACCATATAAGTTTTTTCCCATTTTAATCATCCACTTTGATTTAGAAGAGGCCAAATTACTTGTTTAGGGTATGAAACTCCATACAAGATTTGTATTACAAACATGGTATATTTTTGGGTATCATCTTCTCTTACAAGTTCACTCTTCTCCAATATGAGAGAATAAATATCAATGTAGTTAGATTACAACATTCAAATTTGAAGCACAACCCACAATAGACAAAACGTATTGTAGGCAGACTTGAGCCCTGATGGGGCCTATAATAGTTCCCTTCTTGGATTGACTGAAAAAGTCGTCTTTGGTAAAACATGATACTTTTGGATAGCAACCCTAATCAAGGGGGTATATTTTCTATCGAAGTGGATCATGACTTGAACCTGAAATCATCTGAATGGAATATTGTGATAACAATGGTAGAGAGACCACTAGCTTTTGAACCCAGGTAATTTATGTCACTAGTGTTCAAAGTTGTCACTAGACAATTTTTGGATGAACCCTCTGTTGGATAATACTATGAAATAAAACATTCCAAGTCTATATGAAATTAAGAAAGGCATACTTATCTGTTTAGGGTATAAAAATACATATATGATCCATTCTATGAACATTTTACCTTTGAATAAGGACTTCTATTAAGGAGTTTATATTGTGTCAAAGTGACCTAATATTTGGACCTAGACTTATTTTCATAGAAGACCATGTTAGTATGGCTAGTGATCCACTGGGATTTGTATTGTGTTAGCCAAATTTGTTCTGTCACATTCACCCAAGGCTTGATTACCCACCCCAGAACTAGAACTTGAAATCATTTGAGTAGAAGATTATGTTAGCACAAGTAGTCATCCCACCTATTTTTCAACCCGGTTCATCATTGTTGCAAGCTATCAAACTTGCAACCAGACCATGATTGGATGGACCTTTGTTAGGTAATTCTTTCAAGTAACTAAAATAACTGCTTAATCTATTTTAATCAGCCCTGTTTATGAAATAAAGAAGACATACTGACCCGTGCATGTGCAAATATTCATAGATGAACCACACTACAAATAGGTTGGCTTTGGATACTAAAGGTTGCTACTGAGGAGTATGTATTCTATCAAAGTAACCCAAGGATTGCACTTGGATTTGAATATACTAGAATACCATGTTAGTATGGGTTGAGACACCCCCTTGTATTTCTACCTTGTTTTTCATCATTTCAATCTATTTGCCACTCTATTAGGAAACTTTGTTAAATAACCAGATAAAGCATTTGTTCATTTCAATAAACCCACTTTTTTTTGTTGGATTTCTTTCAATTTTTACAATGAATTTAGTGAGCTAGTGATACTTACCCATCAGGAAGAGAGGACAATGAACTGCATTCAAATGGGAGCCTTAGTGGGGCTAATATTGGTTCCCTTCTTTTCTCAACCTAGCATGCTCTCTTTGATAAAACATGCTACATTTGATAAGAAGTTGTTATTGGGGTATTGATTCTGTCAAAATTACCCAGGAATTGAACCTGAAATAATCTAAATAGAAGACTGCATTAGCACTCTTAGTGATCCCACTAGTTTTTGAACCCATGTCATCATTGTTTCCTAGTGTTCACGCTTCTACACTTTGGTTGGATGGACTTTTGTTATGAAATTCTGCTACTTAACGAAAATAACTATTTTAGTATTTATCCATTTTAATTAGCCCAGTTTATGAATTAGAGAAGGCTAAATTATATGTTTAGGTTTTAAGACTTTATGTTTAGTTTATGTTTAGTTTTTAAGACTTTACAAGGTCTCCATGGTGGTTTTGGATCATATGCATGATCCATGATCAATAAAATCCTCCTTTAGGCCCTAATATGCTGATGTTCTTCCTCTCATAATTCCTACAACCCCAAGAACCATTATCCAATGCACAAAACCTTGAAATGGTACTCATACAACACTTATATGACAACCTTTAGAGGGCTTGTGTAGTGGTTTTGTATCATGTCCATGGTCCATAACCCGTAAAATCCTCTTTTAGTTACCAATATTGTGGTGTTTTTCCTCGGACCATCTGCAAGGCCACAAGAACCATCCATAGTCGATAAAACTCAAAATGATGCACACATGACACCCGGGACAAATATTCATTTGTATGGGTGATGTGATTCTCTAAGAACAATCATTAATGCACAAAACCTCATAATCATTATCGTACAACATATGTACACCAAATACTCCATTTATAGAGTGTCTACTATTTTGTTATATGAAGGAAATTCTTTGAGAAACAGTTCTTGTCTCTAAGCATTGAGATTTTTTAGGAGAAACATCAACATAGTATGAAATATTTTTATGCCTAGACTCAATATTGAATGTCTTGGCAAAGATTGAAATCCAGGTTTTGTTTGGATAATCTCTACAAGTTGATATTTGATCAAATAAAGGATATTATCTCAATCATATGTTGAGAAAGTTGGGGGATTTTCATATTATTGTCAATTTTTTCAGGGGATATTGAACTATTTTCTAAGTTTTATTTCTTCCCAATATCATTCTTTTGCATTCAATTTTTCCACTAGGTTTGAAAATCGCATTACCAACATGACAAAGGGATTTGGAGCAATTTTGGCAATAAGGAAAACCTCATATGGGGAAAAACTTCAGTTTCTTGAATTACCACCGTGTTGGAATTATGGGGCATGAGGATGACCTTTTTCCCAATTCAAGCCCAAAACTCATGTGAGTTTCCCATTTATCTTTCTAGGAAAAATATAAGAAGAGGGAAGACAATGCCACTCTTCAAATCAAAATTTCCATAAAAAGAGTCATTAGAACCTCAAGACCCATAGGTATATAAGGACATGGGATAATAAAAGGGACCCCATGTGTTCAACTTCCAAAAGGACTTGACATTTTCTTGATCTAAGAACCAAACTTGGGTAACAAAATTTCATCAGATGAATGTTTCAAACAAAGGAGAAGGAAGAAGAAGAAAAGGTTGATGGAACGTGTTTTCTATGGAGTGACTTGACATTTAGCATTGTTATAAACAATTAGTTTTACTAGGTATTGTTTGATGTTGCTATTGTTATTTTCCTATTCCATAAGGTCCCTACCAATGAGGAGTTGAGAAGACTTGAAACATGTGTTTTTCAACTTTTTCACCTTATTGCCTGAGATTTCTTTCCTAACTAATGCCCTCATTTATTATATGTTTCAACTAGGTGAGTACATTTATAAAAACTTTTGATTTCTTTTTCCTAAAGTCACTTCAAGTCCTTTGTGGCATTTAATGCTTGCATGCCTAATTATTTTATTTCATGAGACACACTAGTTTCTATATTAATTCTCTCTTGGAGTTATTTTATCATGGATAGTCCTTCTAGAACATGAGAATTAGGGAATATACTCCTAGGTAGGTCTTGGAGTTCTCTTAACCATTAGCCAACTCATGATCATATAGTTTAGCATGTGATAGATGAGTTCTCTACCTCCTATTTGTATACAGGTATGTATAGTCTCTATTCTGTCTAATTGTTGATTTTCTTCAATACACCAATATAAAAATATATTATATTTATAGTTGTTTTAGTATTATTATATATCAATATAAATTTATATCTATAATATATAAAAATTAATTAAAAAAAACAAAACAATTCGCATTTTCTACCAATCCACGGAAGACAGTTGGAATTTTAGCGCCTATGCAAAGAGGAGGGGACTTTGAGATTTGAGGTTTCTCGCACCAATGCTAAGTGGAGGAGATGATTTTGATTCGAGTGCAACAGACACCAATATTCAATTTCACCTACAAGCATTTGGAATCCCATTATGTGTAAGATTGCAAAGACCAAAAATCAGTCACAATTTGTTTTTATCATTCATGAAATGGCGACCTAGGGATTTGTATAATTTATTACTCCTCAGTGTTGGTTGCATTTATTAGTCCTCAACGAGGCATAGTCCATAACATTTTTATAGCGATGGACGTTTGTCGCTATGGCGACATATATTACATTCGTCACTAGAGCATCCAAATACATATATTAAATGGTCAAATTGATCACTTAGTATAAATAAATACAACCAACCAATTCATATGGTTTAGAGGCGACAAGAATTGAGAGCAAACAATGTCGATTTGCAGATGGAAACAGAAGCAGATCGTAGGGAATCCCTGACCGATGGGTTGGTGTGTTCGATTTTAGCTAAGCTTCTAGTTTGGTATATTGCAAGAATGAGGATTGTCTGCAAAAGATGGAATTCTCTATTATCTCCAGGCGATGCCTTAGTAAAGAATCTATCCATATTTTTCAGTAACTTCCATCCCTGGATTTTTTATTCAACTTGGTTGTGGCTCCTGCGATCCAAAAACATGGTTCATAGAATTAGGAGACGGTGGTTCGGACTTAAACATTTACAAATCATTTTCCCAATGACCAAATCATTGTATATGCATGCCAGAGCATCGGATGCTCTCATAGACAGGGAGATAGGTTGGATCTTTCCATAGGAAATCCCACTACCAAAACCTGGAGATGAATCTCTCACACTTCCCATGTTGAACCAGGCGGGGATTTCATTGCAATGACCTTCAATTCTAACTCGATGAATTGCACTATCCTGTTGGATGAAAATAATGCTGATGAGTTTCGACAATGAAGTGGGAATTCAATGGTGCTGAAAATTTATGATTCAGAGTCCAATGTTTGGACTAGCGTTTCCATGAATGTTTGCTACTTCATTCAACCTCATGGAAAAGGTCTTTGTTCCAAAGGAAACATTTATTGGGTAATCAAATGGAATGCCATATATTTCATGATAGCATTCACTATTGTATAGAGCAAATGGACATAAATTACATTACTAGAGGATTGTACACAAGTTTGTTATGACCCATCATCTCTTTATTTAAGTGGATGGCATGGGTGAGTGGTGTTAATACAGAAGGGAGAGAAACCTGGCTCAAAATTTCCATAAAATTTTTTCCATGAATAAGTTAAAATCAAAATTTTTGTGGAAAAATAGTTTAAAATTTTGGAAAAAAATGAAAATGTCCTCGATGATTGTTGCTATAGCGATGCATAGTCCATAACATTGCTATAGTGATAGAAGTTTGTCACTATGGAAACATATATTACATTTGTGGCTAGATTCTCCCTCCATTCAATCTCCTATACAAATTCTCAGGAGAAACTTAAGACTTTGTAACTCTTTTCTTTCCTTCTCCCCGACGTTTTTATCATCAAATCTATCAAATTATTTGGCTTTCTTTCTTTGATTTTCAATGAAAGTTGAAATGACATACATGGAGTCTTCTGAAGATTATACGGTAAAAGAAATATTATTTATGAAAAGGATCAATGACTAGATCTGAGAGTATTTTGTATGCGGTTGAGCTCATTCCCACTTGAAAATGCTTCGCAGTTTTTAACCCTCCGCCACATTCCCACAGATTTTATTGTCGAACTCGAAGGGAATGGAGAACGCATTGCTCCTTCTGAGACTGTTTCTTCCTTTCTACGTAGGGATAGGGTTGATAAGAAATCCACAGAAGTTACTTATGTCAGTACAGAAATTGTTCGCATAGGAGGATCCGTGATATTTGAAGCTTATGATAAGGATGTTTTGTTAGCCAGTGGAAAGCTGTAAAGATTGAATGATACCTTTGAAAGGAGGACGGATTTCTCTATGGGATTGGTGGGATCTCTATTATTGGGAGGAGGAAATACTGAGCAAAGATCTTGGAGTGTTGCTGGGCCTGCCATGGAGGTATGTTTCGTTGGTTGTTATTCTAGGTATCTTATGTTTTGGACAAAGAAACTCCAGCTTGTTTGTGGTAGAAATTTTGTGAGTGGACTCTATTTTGATAACATTCAGGAGGATGGGAAACCTATGAATCTTTGGAAGAACAAAGAACAGGGTGATTTCTTGTTTCAGGTATGATATGCCAATGAATCTGTAACTGGTAGTTTTGTTTTTTGTATGTTCTCATCCATGGCGTTGCTGAACTTATTTTTGAATGTTGAATGTATGCATTATTTTCTATCTTTGATAGAGGGAACCATTGTATGTCCTAGGCCCATAGGAAATAGGAAGCCAAGCCCATCATTGTAAGGATGTTCATGATTTGCCTCAGAATATTAAGGCTTTATCTACTCTCTACAATTGAATGACTATGTGACATTGATAATGTAACAATGACTTTTGATTTTTGGATAACCAGTTTCAGGGCTTCAATTTAACTCCATGTTTTTAGGTACCCATGTTCTCACTGTGATGTTTTCACAATCCACGCAAAAAAAATTGGTTATCAATGTCTATCTCTTTTCATAATAATCCACAGTACAAATTGGACACTTTAGAAATCACCCTCTCCAACAAGATCCAAAAATATTCTCCAAATACCATGGGGAGGTGAATGGCAGAAGCGCATTGGTATGCATCTATAAAGAGGGAAGACCACCTTTCCAAAAATATCAAAAAAACTGCTCCAAGGGGAAGGGTAAGCTCTAATTGGAAAAAGCACATTAATTACTCTGCCACTTCCTTGTTCTTAACCAATAAATGAAACTGATCTCCTCATATGTTCAATGGAATTTGAGGTCCCTCTTTGATATCTTTTTGGGAACCCTAGTTTACTGATCTAGTTTACTAAGGTCTAGTCTATCCAGGTGTATATCTGCATGATACATAAGTCTGGAATAAACATGGGTTGATTGGGATAATCCATATTAGCATGTCTCACATGGCCTGAAGAGAGGGTAGTGATTACTGGATACTAATGTTAGGTTCATTGGGGAATGGAAAAGAAAATTACTCTTCAACTGCCTTGTTCTTAACAAGTAAATGTGACTCAGATCCTAATATGGCTAATGGAATTTGATTTGCCTCTTTGATATATGTTATGAAACGTTTAGTTTATGCTTCTAAATGTAAAATTTCAAACCCTTCTCTTTTCCTAACCCTAAGTATCCCCTGTTGGGAAAAAAATAATACCGAATTGATTTATATTTCATTCAGAAAAATGTGTTTCAAGAACTATCCCATTGAACAATAAAAAAAATACAAAATTTTAAAAATATCATGCCTCAGAACCCGAATAAGCCATAATTTAAAGGAAAAAAAGAAAATAGGATTCAATCCATTCTCTTGGTCAGTTGAGGGCAGTTTTCATTAATAGATTGGAGGGTTGTTAAGTGTTTGCAAGGATATTGTGGGTTCTATACTTATAGAATCAGTTGGTAATTTCATGTCGATGCTTTCCTCTCATCAGATTAGGATCCACTAGGATATATATACAGATTTTTATCTTATGGTAATACCAGACCGATAGTTGAGTATATTAGCAATATTATAGATAGGTTTGTAACTTGCACCATAATAGTACCCACTCTGCTTCAACTTCAACATGTACTCATTTTTATTTAAAAAAAAAATAGGGTTAGGTTAGGATTTCAAAAGAAAATAAAAAATGTATACTTTAATGTAGAAAATTAATTTTTAAACTAGTGCTAGGAACAATATAGTACTGCTGTAACAAGGTCTGGATAGGTCTAGGATCTACTGTCATGTTTAGTTTGAGAGAATTGGATATTTTAATAGGAGGGCACACCTCTTTTAGCATAGATAAGGCAGGCTATGTAGAGCACCATACAAACATTGTTTAAGAAACTTGCTTTCAATATTTGTGCTTTAGAGATCTTGTAAGAAGTCATGCAAAGAGTCATCTACATGAATTTTGAAAAAATACACCTTCCTATCAAAGTTAATGTCAACCTTGCTGATCATATTCTCACATATTGAAATATCTATTCCTTCCTTCATTCCCAACGATAACGATTATAAAATCCACTGCAACTCAGAAGTACAGATGTACCCATCTCCATCCTTGTCGAACACCTTAAGCACCTGCATCAATTCACCCTGATATTCCAAGCCATTGCCTCCATCAAAATGTTGCTTATCCTGATCATCGTTCTAGAGACTATTGTACATACACAAAAACTCAGAAAACCAAAGAGACTCTAATGATCCATGAACATTCAATATGTGTGCTGAACTTACATCCATTCCTAGATTTTTTATTATCCTCTTGATATCTTAATTGATGATCAATCCATCATAATCCTTGTCGAATACATTGAAGACCCTTAGCAAGTCCTCATGGAGCATTAATGTAGACATGGACTTGGTGTTTTCTGATCCAAACCTTTTAACTTCTATAGAGAGGAGGTCAAAGCATTCATGTGAAATCTTTTGGGTTGAGACAAAATCTTGAACCTAATTTGATTAGCTTCTACCCAAGAGTTTACAGGGTGCCATTTGTTTGATTTTATTCCAATTTTGTCCTGCCTATGAACTTTTTTGAGTTAGATTTTTTGGTATTCTGAATGGTTCAAGAACTAGTGCAGTGAAGCTAATGTTGCAGAGGGGTTGATTCATGGGCTCAAAGCTCAGGTTGCACTAGTTTGGTGGGCATTGGATTGAGAATTTAGAAGGTCACTAAACATCGAGGATTATTTGTGGGACATGTAATAGGAGTTTGTTTGTGGGTTGGAGTTCCTCTCCAATTTTAGGTATTGTGGAAAAAAAACCATGTTGACCCTGGAGCTTCATGGTATATACTATAGAACATTTCGAGTAGAGGTGTGGAGTGTAATACTTGTAGATCTTGTGGTTATCAATGTTTGTGGCACAACTTCCATGGATAAATATGTGGTTTTTGAGTAGTGAACCTACATCCATTACAAACCTGTTGAATATCATCGTAGATCATTGTAGTTATTCTCTTGTTAGTTTCATATTTTGGGTTGCTTTAGTTTTCAGATTTGCATGTATAATTCCATATTTCAGATTTTTTTCAAATTTCAGTTATAGGATCTAAATTATGGGTTAACTCATATCAACAGTATCAAAGCCCCAACTCATAATAGATTCATATCATATTCTTAATTACAGTTCAAATTATATATATGGTTTGTAATGGTGGTATTAAAGCCACTTTTTTGACCTCGCCACAGAAGCCATAGTAATGGAATACATTTTTAGAGAGGTAGTAATTTAGTCAACATTCGTTACAATAGTGTTACATAGGAAAAAATTTGAATCATTAGTGATGAATTCTAATCTACCAACTGAATGTGACTGTATCTGAATGCATGTCCAACTAAATATGTCTAAATCACTATTAGAGTCCAAATGGTTAACTCCATATGTCTAATCAAGTCACACAATCAGTTATAAATAGTTAACTCAGTCTAACTGAAGTGGTAGGTGAGAAAATGTTCCTTATCCACATACATCCATGCATAACTGGTGCTAACTGAGATGAAAGTGAACTAACTAGAAGTAACTAGAAAATAAATAATATTAACTAGTTCCAACTCAAACTGACAGAAGGAGGTTGGTGTTGGGACTCCCAGTGGCTCCTAAAATGTAGAGATTAGCCTCGGAGGTGCCTAAACTGATGCATGAAAGTGCAGTCAGTGGAATCTATCCTATATCGATGTTCCCCACACTCTAGTAACTGGTACATGTAAAACCATTAGGAAAAGTGGACCCAATGGTACTAGTGGACCCAAATAACTAAATAAAACTCCTAAGTTAGGCTAAAATAATCTAATAGATAGTTTGGTCAAGGGAGGATTATAAATCCTAACACCCCCCCTGAATCCTAGCTTGGACAACTCTGGGCCTTGGAAAAAATGCCATCAGTCACCCATATACAATCTAAAATATAAAAAATGTTTTTTAATAAACCGATGAAATAGGGGAAAACCTCATGGGAAAACCCCCCCTCAATATAAGCAAAAATCAGGAAATACAAGTTAAAAAATTGTAAAATCTTTTGCTACAATTTGCAGCACTATGCAACAACATAGCAGTATTCTAGTTCTTCTATGCATCATCATCCTAAATATGTGCATGTGAACATTTGAATCCAAACAAAATTAATATTTCTAGAGAAATCTTCCTCTTTGGAAGAAGAAGAATATGCTCAACTAAATAAAAAGTATAGACAGCTGCTGGATGAAAACTAGACCCATGTATAGCAACTGAAATCAACTGATGAGAGAGAATGGGCTCTTGAGAATTCGAACCATGTGAGGAAAACCCAAACAAATGATATATTTAATCCTTAAACATCAAACCATGTGAGGTAAAATCATCCCCAAGTGTTAGAAGCAAGTGTCCAGGCGATTCCAGAATGTCTCCATCTTTACTAGTTTTGTGACAAGATGAGCATGTGATCAAGTATATAGGTAGAGAATCCATGGGACAATGGAGAGCGAATTATTGAGCTCAATAATATGATATATCTTCATAAATAATCAATGATTCAAAAATTAAATATCATCCAACTCATAAGAGGAAACTAACATCAAATCCCCACCAGCAAGTTTGAAGTAGACTTGAGGTACTTGATTTGTCACACCAAAATTGATGAAACTAGATACAAGCATGACTGAAGGATATTGGAACTTAAAAATTGAACCAAATATCATATCAGGTCCAAAAATTTTCATATCAAATCCAAAATTGAGGAATGATTTTAAATCCCTAGCTACAACTTTGAAGGAGACTTGCGGTACTTGATTTTTCACACCAAAATGGATGAGAGCAACTACAAGCATTACTGAAAGCTCTTGAAAATTAAAACATGAAACAAATAATATCATATTAGGTGCAAATAAGATCACATCATATCCAAATAGGTTCATATCATATCTAAGAGTGTGCTCCACCGAGATGGTAGATGCACAATTTTCTCCTTCTTTAAAATTCTGAAAATTGGTGCATGAAATCATGTAGGAATTTACTGGAAGCTCTAGATAAATGAGAGTGAATGGATAACTCCTAAAATCTGATATTATTTCCAAAACATCCACGGTATTACTTATCTACACACCAGAAACATCATTAGAGATAGATAAATCAAATTCCTCTTCTTTTTTCTGAAATAAACACCGATAAACTATGCACATAATTTAAAATAGAAGAGTCATTGGAGAATTTTTACAAAGAATGGAAATAGGGTTTTTCTTCAAAAATAGATATTCAAGTGTCTTATTATGGATCATCCATGTGAGGATATGAGATATCAGAGCTCTCATACACTTCCGGAGCAGCAGGAGAAGGAGTCACTTCAAGGAGACTTTCTTTAATTCAAATTGATTGTGAGGAAAATTCAGCTTCTTCTTCATCTTCAACAATTTGCTTTGTTGTAGGAGAGGGCATGAAATCATCATGATAGATTTTATCTAAAACTATTTCAACAGCTAGGATTTTAGATTCATCTCCCATATGAATTCTAGGTCCTCCTGATAGGAAGAAAGTGATGAAAGATTTCTTGGAGGAAACCATGTGGTTGGATGCTCCATAATTTATCAAATAAGAATTCGAAAGAGCGAGGCTTGCATGCAAGAATATCTCATGTTCTTCAGTCTACTCTTCATCATCAAACATCTCTCCACTTTGTGAAGGGAAATATTGTTCTGTACACATAGATATTTCAAATGGTCGAGGGTCTTCTTCATGCACGAGTCATCTGGATGAAAACCCCTCATACAATAGGGAAACTTTTTCTTTTCAAACCTTTTCTTCTTATTAGTGCCCAAATCTCCTTCAGAAGTCTTCTGATTCTATTTAGGTTTCAAATCAGTAGCTTTATGCTCCTTCCCTTTGATCTCCATTTAGCTTGCGCTTTGGTAGAGTCTGTCATTAGGAGATATTGATCTTTGGAAGTCTTGATGACTCCCATTTGGATCAACTTCTCTTTCTCATGTATTAAGGACTTGACAAAGGAATCAAGTGAGGGAATATTCCAATTAGGAATGGAAGATCTACCAGAATGGAATATTGATACAAATACATAATACTCATGACCTAGTTTGCTGAGTATGGAGAGCACATGCTTCACATCCTTTCTTTCTATTCTGCACTGTTTGCATTGAAGTGAAAGAAACTTGAATTTAGTAAAGAATTGTTGTACCGTCTCAAAACTGTTGGGATGTAAGGATACCAACTCATTCTCTAGAATGTGTCCCAAAAGCTCATCTTTCTTGCCAAAAAATTCTTCAAGCTTCTCCCAAGCTTCTCTGAGAGTCCTCAAACCTTCAAGGTGGAAGAGGAAATCTCTGGATACGTGAGTACATAGATAACCGAAAGCTTCATCTAGGTAGTTCAGAAACTTGTTTCTCTCAACTCGAAGATGGGGCTTGGCCTCCCTACTAAGTATTATCTTTAAGAATCCATGCTTGCGCAAGGCCAGCTGCATATCTTCCCTCCAATCAACATAATTGAAGGGTTTTAGGATCCAAGGTGTAGGAGATTGAGAATCCATAATTATCTGTCTCTAAAAGACAAAATCTTCACACAAGCTACGTAGCACCTATAGAATTTCACTGGAAAACACTAAAAAATTTGAACTATGTTAGAATCATGCCTTCCCTCTTACATGAACACATTCTCAGGGTTCGTCACACCCGCACCGCCACTCTAAATAAATTTAGAGGAAGCAAGGAACTCTTTGTGGGACTTTTGTGGAAACCCAGCTGCTTCTGGTGTTCNTGTTCAATAGAGAGTAGACAGACATGAATCTCTCTTGAATGGCTATGATACCATGTTAGAATTTTTGTGCCATTAAGATCATCAAGAAGATATTCCAAATTATAGATGAAGTGAATAGAAATGAATTATACAAACTGAACAAATCAAACCTCACAGGAAACAAACAAGTATTTCTCAGAGAATTATAGTATTATCTTCATTACATAATCTGGTGTTACAATAGTGTGACATAGGAAATAATTCGAATAATTAGAGATGAATTCCTATCTACCAACTGGATGTGACTGCATCTGACTGCATGGACAACTAAATATATCTAAATCACTATCAACGTCCAAATGATTAACTCCAGATGTCTAATCAAGTCACACAATCAGTTATAGTCAGTTAACTTAGTCTAACTGAAGCGGTAGGTGAGAAAATGTGCCTTATCCACATGCACCCATGCATAACTGGCACTAACTGAGCTGAAAGTGAACTAAATGAAAGTAACTGGAAAATAACTAAGCTTAACTAATTCCAAATTCAACTGACTGAAGGAGGTTGGTGCCAGGACTCCCAGTGACTCCTAAAATGTAGGGATTGGCCTTGGAGGTGCCTAAAATGATGCATGCAAGTGCAGTCAGTGGTAGTTAGCCTCTATCGGTGTTACCCACACTCTAGTAATTGGTACATGTTTTTCCATTGGGCCAAGTGGACCCAATGGTACTAGTGGGCCCAAATAATTAAATACAACTCATAAGTTAGGCTAAAATATTCTAATAGATGGTTTATTCAAGGGAGGATTACAAATCCTAACAAGCAAAAGTTAATATCGCTTTATAAGTTTAAGACAAGTTGAAGCTAAGTGGAGCGTTAAGAAGTTGGAAGTGGAGCGTGCTAAAATAATTAAAGGGAGTACACCTCAAAAGACTTCAATAACTTTTAGAAGGGAAAACAAAATCCAAGGGAAGATGACAGTCCCTGAAACTCCTTGAATTAATAGGCCTATGTAATAAAAAATAGAACCATCATGGAAATGGAAAGGACTTTACAAGTAGCAGAAGGTATCTTAAAGTAAGAACGCAGATTCAAACATATATAAAAATCCATCCCATAAGCACACACAGTGAGACATCATCATCATCACGTTTTTTCAGGTATTTCTTGTTTTTGGGGTAGCGGGGTCCGTCAAAAGTATGCAGTGTGGGTACTCTTTGGATGCGGAATCAAATTACGCGGCGGAAGACGGAAGACTACGGGCTCTGCGGTAGGTCTATCGGCGTCAAAACATTATGAGTCAGATGGTTAGCACATTATGGAGCCACAACGACAGAGATTGAAAGATAGATATTCCTATTCATTTTTCCTGATTCTGACCTTCCTCCATTAGAAACTGATACTAGATATCTTAACAGTGAAAGAGAAGAAAGTGAAGAAAGTAACCCTAGTTACGAAGAAATGACTTAATGAGTGGCATTCCTGGTGGGTACTGCTTCTATCCATTTGGTAAAGTAGTCAGTGGCTACTAAGATCCATTTATGCTGTCCACTAGAAGATGGATTTATTTCACCTATGGAAAGCTAGCAGCATCTTTCGGTCTTAAAAACACCAGAGCCACCTTTCAGTGGGCTATGACCTTGATTTTTCATGATCTCAAAACAATTATCGAAGTATATTTGGATGATCTTGCTGCTCATTCTCGTCTGGGAGTTAGCAAATCCACAAAGATCTGTGAGGTTCACACCAAAAAGAAGAACAACGGTCGAAATGAAGGCCACAAAGATATGAAGGTTGAGAAATTGCGGAGGAGAAGTTGCGGAGAGGAAGTTGCAGGGGAGCAACTTCGGGAAGTTGGCATCTTGCGTCCTCTCTGTCCTTGAGGTAGCCGCTTCCCGTCACACTGTAGCTCTCTGCAGTCTTCCATGCTTCCCGGCACTGACCATGGGTACTATGCACCGCTTCTCTTTCTGTCCTTCACCTTAAATGCTTGAGCCTCGTTGCTCCTTCACCATCATCACCATCATTGGCGTCGACATCACCATCATCATCATCATCTAAGACGATGATGACGACGACGATGAGGATGATGATGACGATGATGCTAATTATGATGTTGATGATGATACTAATGATAATGATGGTGATGATGATGATGAGGATGATAGCGGCGAGGATGATGATGATGGTGACGAGGACGACGACGATGATGATGCTAATGATGATGTCGATGCAAATGGATAGGTGATCTGGCTAACTTAGGGCTACCCATATGTTCCCATGTCTGCTTAGTCAAAACATTTACCTATGATCCTAAATCTAGGATGGAAATGTTTCCAAATTTTTCCTGTTATTGTGTGGAGGGTAGTTCTTGCACATTTTTTTTCCTGTATATCATCATCGCGTTTTTTCAGGTATTTCTTGTTTTTGGGGTAGCGGGGTCCGTCAAAAGTATGCAGTGTGGGTACTCGTTGGATGCAGAATCAAATTCCGCATCCAACGAGCTCTCCCGATCGAACAGCGGTCTTGTCCTCCCTTTCCCAAATTATCGACCCCTATCACTTATGCTATCTGCCCTATAAATACATTTTAATTTCCCTAAAATAAAGCCTCCTAAAAGCTGGAGATAATCCACATTGAAATCCTTAACTGATTTCACATAAAAATGACAAGTTCCACTTCCATTCATTAGTTATGTTAGATTTTAGTTTCATGTGTCAAAAAATCAGGACACATTTTTGGCACATGCCCTAACGTATCCCAATATCCGAACACATGTCCTCTGAAAAAGGTTCCCATAGAGTTATACATGTCAGTTTTATCTTTCTTTTTGGTCATTTGCTGAAGGTTGAGAGCTCTAGAGATGATTTTTTTGCAGTTGAATGTTTGAACAACATATTGAAGGGATTGCAAATGGATTCAAGACAATGGCATTAAGAGTAATTTTTTAACACATCATGTCATCATGTCATTGTTTTTCATGTGGAGCATGAGGGCCCCTTTTTGTAGCTCTCCAATGGGCTTGCTATACTAGCGACAAAATTTATGTCACTAGTATAGAAATCCCGTCGTTGAGTTGCACAAACATGCATTGCTATAGCGATGGCACCTCATCACTATAACAATGATATAGTGACACTCATTTTTGCAAATATTTGATGGGCTTGCTATACTAGCGATGAAATTTTCGTCGCTAGTATAGTAATACCGTTGATGAGTTGCACAAACGAGCGTCGCTATAGCGATGACACTTTGTCGCTATAGCGACGATGCATTGCTGGTATAAACATATTTTAAACATGTGCTTCCATCGCTATTGAGACAACCAAGTGTTTCTATAGTGATGATGGAAGTGTTGCTATAATGACGGGGAAGTGTTACTATAGCGATAAAGTTTGTTTTTTTAAACAATCCACATTTCATGTTTTTTGTGTTGCTGTAGAGACAAACTGTGGAAAGTGTTTCTACAATGACGAAAATGTTTCCACAAAAAAAGGGGTCATGTTCATCTCTATAGCAACGCACAAGTGTTGCAATAGCAACGATTTTCCATGGGAAAAATGTGCACATGTACTAGTGAAGAATGATTACTTGTGCAGTCTATTCATTATAATTATTTACAATAAAATACTGACTAATTTTTTAGCAGGAAATAAATGACCCACCTAATGTTGAGGATGGAGGAGAACCTATTGAAGGTCATGCTTCGAATCCAGGTAATGAATGGATTCATATGCTATAATTTAAAATTTTTCATTTCAAATGTGGAATATCAATTGTACTTTTTCATTTTTCAATTGTAGAGAATGTAGAGGCTCATACTATACAAGATGAGCCTATACAGGGACACGAAGTACATGATGTGTCCACAACAGGTAAAAAACACAGATGTAATATTTTTTTTATGAAAAACTTGACATTATAAATTCATAATATATTAATTTAACATTTTTACATTAATACAACAAATCCCAACCCCTTGCAGCAAAATCTACGTCGCGAGTACTCTACTAGGAAAAAGTCACGACAATTTTTAGATGCGATAAGAACTGAACAACAAGTTGTAGTATATGAGTTGCTTGTTGGTTTTATAAAAATAAAAAACTAGAAAGAATTGACTTAATAAACACTATCTATACTTATTTTTTATAATAAATTAATTCCACATTTTCTCCTATAAATTTAATTTTTTTTTCTAGTACATGCATTGGGTATGGGTAATTGAGAGTGATGTGAGGGAGGGGGGGGGGGGGGGGGGGGGGGGGGGGGGGCAGGGGCTATAATAGCTTCTTCCTTCATATGGCTAGACCTTTTCAGTACATAATAATTTATTGGAGTCATTTCATATTGGAGCAAACCTTCCTCGATCAAACAGATCAACATCAAAGTCAATTTTGACTTCGTTGCTGCTACGGATCAAGGGAGGTTTTCTCCAATAGTAGACGTCTCCAATAAATTATTATTGAAGCCAAGATGATATTATTAATGAGTGTTATTTTTTTCTATCAATTTTTTAGTTTGTTCTCATTGATTAAATCCATGTTTGAATCCTAGATGATGAGGGGCTAGTCCAAAAAGAAGGCTTATAAGGTGTTGGGAAGCATTGTAAAGGTATGTTGGAATTCTCATAAAAATGTATCTTAGACTATTAAATAATGGTACACATATGGATTGTAATGATTTTCAATATATTTATGGAGGTTGAATGATTTGGCACTACAGGTACTATAAAAACTTAAGATTGGTTGGGCTATGATGAGGGGAGGTATATTGTTTCCAATTTCATTCCACATTATGTTCATGTTAAGTATTTCATGCCATATTATGTTCATGTTATGTATTTCATTCCATATTATGTTCATTTTACTCAGAATCTCACATCTCATGTACAGTTCCATGCCCATGAAAGTAGAAGTGATTTTAATCAAAATCAAGTATGTAGTAGGCATAAATAGTTTTGATCTTCTTCCTTATATTGTGATGATAAAAATATATAAGAAACACATGTGATAATATACCTTGAGAGAGAAAAGGTTAAAGTCCTTGGTATTATTGATCCTATGGGTAAAAGGGGTTGATAGTACACCTTTATGGTACACATTGGTCTTGTGGGTATGAGGGTTGTATTAACTTCTTTTTGTGACTCCTTTGGTTGACTTATGGTCCTTTATCTTTTACTTGGTCCTAGCGTCCTTATTGTGTGTACATTTTGGATGATGAATTTTATTTTATTGTTTTATTTTCATGGACCATCTGACCTTTAGTACCCTATCTTAACTCAACCTAACATTATTTTATGTTGTTTGGTAACAAACCTAAAAGATATGGGTTGGTGGATTGATCCTTCTAAAAGGATTGTTAAGATTATGAATTCAAGTCATGAATTTCATTTTGGAGTGTGTGTTCACAAGAGAAGATTGAAGATCTGGTCTTACACCTATTCTAGGGTTTGAGTAAGAACATTATTTGCACTTCAAGGGATCCATACACATATGTGCCACACCATCTTCAACAAATGACCATAGAATGGGTCATTTGTACCACCTAGTGCTCCAAGGCACATATCATGGCTTCAATGAACAAACATCCATGTCCTTCTTGCCATGTCATCAACCTTAATTATGTATTTTCCATTAATGGCTTGTCATCAATGAAAACCATGCTAAAAAAAATACCCCTTTGTCACTGATGGAAACACCTCTTCAAATACTCTCCCCCCTTTCAAATTAATGACAAAGGGTCGATTAAAATCTCCCAAGCTTGTAAGTACATTCACTTCAACAGTTTGGGCATATTCAATGGTTTGCGGGAATTTTAGATGGGAATTTTCTATAGTGTCTATGGGTATCTTTCCTTAGGGCCGCGAGCATTTTATCTAGGCCTGCAATAATTTTGCTTAGAACTGCAGGCATCCTTCCTTAGGCCTGCGAGAATTTTCTATAGGACTACGAGCATTTTCCTTAGGCCTGCCTAGAGGCATCCTTCCTTAGGCCTACAAGCAATTTCCTTAGGCCTGCCAAAATTTTCCTTAGGTCTGCAGGCATTTTCTTTAAGCTTGTGGGCATATTTTGTTAGGCCTGTTTCGGGCATAATATCTTCTAAAGTGCAGATATTTCTCCTCTCCAAGTGTGGGAATTTCTCTACTCCATGTGCGGACATTTCTCTCCTCCACATGAAGACATTTTTTTTCGGCATTTGGGCATTTCTGTAAGCCACTTCAATGATGATCACCAACATATAGGCTTCAAGGGTGAAATGTTAACACTTTAAAGTATACTCTGTTGTCATTAAAACTTTGAAATATTGGAATTGTGTTCATGTTGTACTAAAATTTCTCATGTAATTCATATAAAGTCTGCGGTGCTCATTGTTGTATTACTGCAAATATATCATTTCATGACCTCATTCAGTGAACCAACCCTATTGAAACAAAACTGATATACTGCTAATATATGTTGGTATACATGTGCATTGTATGTGATTTAGTAATATTTTCATGTCATTCATGATTATCTTCCCATTATCAATGCTCGCATAGTGTATGTTAATTGTACACACAACCCAATAGTTAGTGTTAAATGCATGCACAATTTAGTATTTGGTGGCAATTGCTCAGACTGTTTATTGTAAATGCCTGCATTGTTCATGTAAATACATGCACCATTAAGGAAAATGCTGACACTGTTCATGTAAATGCACACACCATTAGGGAAAATTCATGCAATGTTCATGTAAATGAACACACAACACAGTAAATGCATCCTATGGTGTAATCATCGATGTTGTTAAACTGTTTGGTCATTGCAATGTAGTGTGGGTAATCTGTGGTATAAGACTGGTTGCACTCTTTTTACGACTTACTGTAGATATATATATTGGTCATATTGTTGTACATGTGCATTGTAAGTGATTTGGTAGTGATAAACTACTCATACTTTGCTAATACTCATGTTTTCTTCATCTCACCCCTATTATCTGTACATTGGAAGTAATGGGTTCCTTTATTGGCTTACTTATGGTGAATGTACTTACCATAATAATACCATGTTATCAACTCCATTAGGCATTGGTCACTCACTTATACACATAAGCAATATATATTTTCATGGTTTAGTGTATTTTTCAGAGATTGTCATTAGGGCTCTCCCCTAGGAGGCTTAGGCTTCCAAAGCATCTAGAAGACATGACTAAGGTGACAATGGTCACTTTCCTCGACGGCTTGGAATGCTATTTATTCTAAGGATATAAGACTCTAGAATGTTGATTTTTGCATCTAACCATATGATTAGTTTGTCCAAATAGTCTCTAACGGTGAAGTTATAGGGCTGCCAAAGTGGGGTTTCAGGAAATTAAATAAAGTATTGGAAAATTAGTCTAAGTTACCCTAAGAAAATTCCTGCCATATCTCATAGGTTAATGATAAAATTTATATGTGAGTATCATTATATATATTTTGGACGTATTTATATGAACATGGTATCAGTTTTCCTAAAGAGTGTTTGAAGGAAAAGTTATAGGTCTGCCAAGATGGGGTTCAACGTTGTTTTGCTCAGTTCAATAAAATGCACGCCTAGGTCAGAGGATGTTGAATATGAAGGTGAAAGAATTTTTTTGTGCTCATTTATATGTCTTACATCATCTAGTATCATTGGTTCATTATGTTGATGAAGTAAAAAATCCACCCTCAAGATGGCACAATTTGACCAAGTATAAAATCTGCTACTAAAACTGGCTAAGTGGCCTCAGGAAAATGCACACCATCCTCTCTATTTGAAGTATTAATTTATTCTAAGGATATAGGAATCTATAATGTTGATCTGTTCATCTAACCAAATGATTAGTTTTTCGAAATAGTCTATAAGGGTGAAGTTATAGGTCTGGAAAAATGGGGCTTCAGGAAATTGACTAAAGTATTGGAAAATTAGTCTAGGTTTTTGTAAGAAAATTCCCGCTATATCTCATAGGTTAATGATAAAAATTATCTATCAGTATTAAGATATGTTTTGTTGAAGTGTTTATCTGACCATGGTCTCAGGTTTCCGAAGTAGTTCTTGAAGACAATGCTATGGGTTTGTCAAGATGGGGCTTCAGGTAGTTTTGCCCAGTTAAGTAAAATGCACGCTTAGGTTAGAGGATGTTGAATATGAAGATGGAACCAGTTTTGTTGTACTCAGTTAGATGTATTACATCATTTGGTGAATTAAAAAATCTAACGTGGAGATGGCACAATTTGACTAAGTATAAAATCTGTTGCTAAAACTGGCTAAGTGGCCTTGGGAAAACGCACGACATCCTCTCTATTTGAAGGATTAATTCATTCTGAGAATATAGGACTCTAGAATTTTGATTTGTACATCTAACCATATCATTATTTTTTCCAAACAATATCTAAGGGTGAAGTTATAGGTCTTCCAAGATGGGGCTTCGGGAAATTGACTAAAGTATTGGAAAATTTGTCAGAGTTGCCCTAAGAAAATGCTAGCCATATCTCATAAGTTAATGATATAAATTATATGTGTGTATCAAGATATATTTTCTTGAAGTATTTATCTGAGCATGATCTCATTTTTCCTAAATAGTGCTCAAAGACAAAGTTATAGGTCTTCCAAGATGGGATTTTAGGCTATTTTGCTCAGTTTAGTAAAATGCATGCCTAGGAAAAATAATGTTGAATATGAAGGTGAAACCAGTTTTACTGTGCTCATTTATATGCCTTACATCATCTGGTATCATTGCTTCATTATTTTGGTGAAGTAAAAAATCCATCCTGGAGATGGCACAATTTGACTAAGTATAAAATCTGCTGCCAAAACTAGCTAAGTGGCCTTGGGAAAATGCACACCATCCTCTCTATTTGAAGGATTAATTTATTCTTAGGATATAGGAATCTAGAATGTTGATCTGTGAATCTAACCATATGATTGGTTTTTCCAAATAGTCTCTAAGGGTGAATTTATAGGTCTGCCAAAATGGGGTTTCAAGAAATTGACTAAACTGTTGGGAAATTAGTGCATGAGATGCTTGTGAGTGCTTTAGTGATTATACCAACATATTTCAAAGAGGAATGATTGTCTTGGGACTTTTGTAAGAGCTACTTCATATGACTTATTACATGTTGTTGTTAGAACAACCAAACTCATGTGTCTTGTCCTTTGAAGGGTGCTTCCTTTCAATCTTTAAATACATGGAACTGTTTATTTTTGCACTATGTTAAGGATCAACTATATACTCCTTTCTTGTAAGTACACCTAGGACTATATGAATTTCTTCTTTAATTTCAAACTTTGAAATATAGAATATAATTATTTCTTTTTGGAAAAAGAAAATGATGGAGATCTAAATACATACAAGATTTAGGGAACAATGTGCTAAGTCATATTGAGTTCTACTGTGTGTGCCTAACCTTATTTCTAACCCTTTCTCTCTCAAGTTATGTCATATGTTCCACTTGTGACTTGTCATTTCAGTGATAATATATGAACCTAAAAAAATCTAAGTATAAGAGTGATTCAAAACAATCATGCACCAGCATTATTAATGTTCTTTATTAATTGTTTTCCTAGTACTTCTATTAGTGCTTTATTTCTTGTACATTGCTATTAGTATAACTTCATTATAATATTGTTACTGTTTATCTTTTGTACATGGAAATTAGTAAATCATCTAAATGACCAACTTTAACACCTAGACCATTGGAGTGTTAAAGTTGAAAGAGATGAAAATTATGTTTTAAATTTATTACAACAGCACTTTTTTTAATCTAGTTTTGCTTCAGTTCTATGTCATGCATGAAAGTATAAAATTTTTGATTGTGTGCATACCAAACCCTAACCTAACATAAACTTTAAATTTTTTTAAAATTAAAGATATTGCATATGGAGTGGCTTGACATAGCTAAATTATGTTCATTTATCTATAGAACTCATCCTATTTCTTCCACATTTACAAAGTTGCGTCTTCTAAACAACTACTATTCCTTGGAGGGAAAGAGGTTTTCAATTTATCCCTTGTAAATATTAAGTACATTTCAAGTAAGAAGGCACCTTTCTTGGTGAGAATGTGACAATGTATGAATATTTCTTCCCATCTTTTTTATGTATAAATTATTTGCAACACCCTCATTTATAGACATTTTTCTTATTGGCAATATTCATGTAGAACTTGGTGATAAATATTTTTTTGTTCTCTTTGGATGTTATAGAAGCAATTTTGTTAGTGACAACAAGCATATTCATTTGGGCCTTTCAAATGGATTTCTCCATATTTTAACATGGAATGGCGAGGTATATCATATATAATTTCTAGTAAAAGATACCATAGATTTTGTTTTTTATATATTGATATAAACTATTTCTAGTTAATAATTTTGATTCATCATTAACCATATATTTGTCATTTATTGCCATATATAATCTATAGGTGTTATGGTATGAGTTTTTTGTCCATATGTTTCCTTTTCATTGTGACTATTTTTATCCATTTTATAGGAGATTCTTATCTTCTTCAAGATCTTATCTCTGCACAAGGTGATGTTTACTCCTCGGATAATGGCTCTTCAATTCACTCTAAATTAACTTCAAAAAATTCAATATACCATATTGAAAATAACGTCGCTAGCTTCCCTAATATCTCATAACTTGAACTTTCTCTAGCACTAAGATTTCTAGTGGTGGTTTTTGGTGATTGACATGTTTTGTTATGTTCAACAAATAATAAGGGTTTGAGGAAAATGGATGGCATTAGGGACAAAACATGGTTAGGTATATATGATGTTGTATGTGTTGTAGTAGGGACATAACAATAAATACTTGCGGTTGTCTCTAAGAAGGGAGATGTAGACCTTTTTGACATAGAATATGGTGCCTCTCTCTTGTAGGAAGTTTCATTATATAATTGGTGATAAGTACACATTATTTTTTGGAAGGTACAAAAGTTATATTTTGTTTGGTTTCAAAACATGACCAATTATGTTTACTTATGTTAATTGTAGATAGTATCTCTAGTAATTTTAGATTGCTATTATCTCTCTCATCATGTCATGCTACTGTTTTTCTTAAAATAACTGTAGAGTGGGTCAGTGATCTCTATTTCTTTACTGTAGTTTGTAGCTTCTATTATCAACTATTTTCTGTCAGTGTTGATGTATAAGGATACATTGAAATGAGACTGAACAACATGTCTATTAGAATGGAGACAGAGGTATTGATTTCCAACAATTTATAATGGTTAAGTCCATTCCCATAATGAAATATACACTCACCCATGTTTGATACAAAGTATCAGTTTTCATGAGATCTTATCACGCATGGGTCTGGATTTCAAGATAGGTATAGTTTTTTTTTTTGGACAGAAACGGATAGGTTTTATATTAATAAAACGATGGCTGGGCCACCCAAGAGTTTACATCTCCAGAAAACATAGTAGACCAGACAGTCTTCCAAACTTGAAATACATATGCCTGTGACTAGCAAAACTAGGACTTTTAAGAGTTTAACAAAAAGATTAAACAGAGAAAGGAAAAAATAGACCCTGAAATTAACACTGCTTGGCTAGTGCTCCGAATGACGATTTGGCAGCTAATTGACTCAGAGATTGGCTTGAATTCCCAGCATCTTGAAGCTTTGCCACAGTGCCTTCAATCCTTTGCAGCCTGAGATCCAACTTGTCCATGGAAATCACGACATTTTATTCCAGAACCCGCAGAGCTGCCTTGAGGTCTGAACGGATACGACCAATGTCCTCATCAGTTTGGTCAAGACGACGAACCCCCATCTCATCTAATTGTTGAAGGAAATGACCTTGACGTCGCACCCGGCACCTCAGAACCCTGACCTCTGCTTCCAGTTCCACCAGTGGATCAGGAGAGGAACAAGCAGAGCCTTCCGAATTCGCCATACCACCCAGAATCAATAGGTAGAAGAACGAGGAGCTTCGCCACCCTGGAGAAGAAGTCACCATCGTCAAAGCATCGAGAATTCTGGGTTCTGAAATGGGACCGAGGAGATAACAACTAACAGACTGAATAGCCTTCATATGATATAATGGAAACATCATTTCCCTAAAATTGAAGCATGCCGAGGGACGAATCATCAAATTGCGAGGGGTACCATTAACCAAACCCGTACTATGCATTGGATACCAGGGCGCGGTGCCAAAAAGGATAACCTCATGACTATCCGGGTTCTAAAGGACATCATTCCATATCATGTTTCTTTCGAACCAATAAACTTTGCCAGACATGACGCCCATTTTATCCTGGACAGAGAAAGGAAAATTCACTCCCTCGAGTGAAAAACTATGATTGCATAATGAAACCTTGAGCGAGCCCATAAGATTTGGAATAATCTTTTGCCTTAACTCCACCTGCTTCGTAGTACAATGGCGAGGATGCTCCATCAACAGCAATGGCAGAAAGGTCATCATCCTAAAATGAGCAGAGCGTGCGTGCAGAGGGATACCATTGAGCTTGGAAGAGGATGTAATAAAAGGATACATGCATTAGTAAATAATGCCACCCTCGGGAAAAACCACCATTCGGCCGCCAATGTTCATGACACTTGGCCTAGGGCCCATGCTACAATTAACTGGACTTCCCACCTTCGTATCCAATCCTGAGGGATTAAGGGATATGACATAAGCTAAGATCATCATTAAGTTTAAGGACCCCTTTGCTCAAGGGGATGGCTTCATTTGCTGCTTTATCCGCAAGACCATTATTCATTCGCAGGATGTGGAAGAAATCTATGGATCTGAAAATAGGGATGATCATAGAGATTCTTAGGAGAACTTGATGAAGTCGACTAGAAGAAGGAAAAGTTTGAGTGTTGATGAAATGGATAATCAACTTAGAGTCTCCCACAATCGTAAGATCCTGAATACCACGGAGAAGAGCTTGATTTAGGCCTTGCCAAAGAGCCAAAGCTTTCACCATGTTATTGGAGTCTATTCCCAAATTCCAAGAGTAAGTGAAATTCAAATCTCCATCGGGGCCGAAGATCACCCCTCCCCCTCCTGCCTCCCCTGGGTTACCTTTTGAAGCTCCATCAAAGAATAAGAGATTTATTCCTAGCCCTTTGCACCGGAGTTTGAAATCATCCCTATCTTTTCTGATTTCCCATTTTTGCAAAATGGGAGGTTTATAAGGAAGGCACGCGAAAGCACCAGGGTTCAAACTTTGAAACTAGACTTCTTCTTCTCGAGATAAAGGAGAATGGAGACATAAAGGGGGGATCGTTCGAATGAAGTCCCCAAGAAAAGATTTGATTTTAGCTACCACTTGGATAGGGGAGGAGCAAATTCCTCTAAAAATTTGATTGTTGCATTCGAACCAAAGTTTCCAGCAGATAAATTTAGGAAGAGTCAACCAGGCAATGGCCAGAGGGTCCTTCGCATGAGACTTGACTGGGGAAGAGAGAGGCCATTGGAAAAAGAGGGAGGGAACATCATCAAAGTATAGGAGAGTGTGCCAGGGGAGGGTCACTAATTTCCAAACTTCTGAAGCATAGGGACATGAAATAAACAAATGAGGGGACGTCTCTTCCGCAGCTAAATAGAGGGGGAATTGATATGGGCCTTCCTATCCTTTCCTTCGCAGGGCATCAGCAGTAAGAGAACTATTGTGGGCAAGAATCCAGGCAAAATGGTCAACTTTAGGGAGCGATTTAGAAGACCGGATGTACTTCCAGATTGAAGGGTTCCTTGGAACATTTGGAATTGCTTTGATGCTTCTGTAACCTTCAGCGACGGTTTAATGCCCGAAATTTGAGCCCCAACCCCTTGTATCTTTAAGATGCTTAGCCATCAGAGACTTCCCATCCAATTAGAGAAGCAGGAGAGCTTTTTATTTTTCCAGATTAGGTGGACAAGCTGGGATGTCCCATCCTATCCATGTATGTCTTCCTTCTGAGTGCCACTTTGATATATCCATGAGAGTTGATATCCCCGAAGTTGTTAGAAACCTCTGAATACCATCCAATCCTTCCATCTCACCTATTGTAGGAATGCCTGAGATGGAATCCTCCCATATTCTAATTCTCTTCCCATTGCCTGGGATCCAAGTAAGAGCCTTGGAAAAAAAGAAGTGAGCTTTAGAGCATAGAGCGAACAGGGGGGAACCTTTGGCCACCTTTGGTCCCTGATCTAAGCACCTAATCCTTATTCCTGAAAAGTAATTTTTCCATAGGACCTGTTTACTCCAGGTGGGTTTCCTTGAAACCGTATTCCAGAGAATCTTAGCCCCAAGAGCAAGATTTTGGGCTCTAAGATCTCTCAGATGGAGACCTCCTTCTAGATAGGGAGCAGTAACTTTCTCCCATTTGACCAAAGGGAGCCTATTTTCGTTGTGTTTCCCTCCTTTCCAAAGGAATCTCCAGAGAAGGGCTTCAATATTTCTTAGAATGGTGAGAGGAGCCAAAAGTAGAGAGCATTGGAAGACATGCATGCTTGATAGGACTAATTTATTCCGAACCGTTTTCCCTGCCAAATTTAACCAGGAGCCCCCCCAAGCCTTAATTTTTGAATTCAATTTTTCGATCAGAGGATCCCAGCTGGAGACTTTGGGTTTGACCTTGAAGATTGGAACTCCAAGATATTTGAAGTCAGTCCATTGATACTTCCCTTCTATCCTCAAGATACGGGATAAGGATTGCAGCTCAATTGGGGAGCAATTCCAGCTATATATTTGACTTTTGGAGTGATTGATTTGGCTCCTAGAAACATCTTGATATTTATCCAACACCTCTTTGAACTTCCTTGCTGAGGGGGGGCTCGCTCCACTTAGAAGAAGGGTGTCATCTGCAAATTGAGTGTGATTTACTTCTTTAACCCCACACACAATGCGTAGTCCAAGAAGACCTTCTTGAACTCTTTAGTGCTCCAAGTGAAAGCTGAGGGAGGTCGCCTGAATAACATAAAGCAGGGGAGAGAGAGGACATCCTTGACGGAGACCTCAAGTAGCTTGGAAGAAGTCTGCCGCTCTCCTGTTCACCAGAGGAGCAATCCAAGGAGTACTAATATAGGCTTTAACCCAAGAGAGCAGGCCAGGGGCAAATCCAAACCTGGTCATAACCTGATATAGAAAATCATGCCGAACTCTATCAAAAGCATTAGATAAGTCTAATTTGATAACCATACCTTTTTCTTTTCTTTTCATGCTTGAGTGGATGGCTTCTTGGACAAGGATGATGTTATCAGAGATTTGCCTGCCCTTAAAAAACCCTCCTTGATTTTCAGGAATAATAAGAGGGAGGATAGCTTTCAACCGATTGGCTAAAACTTTGGTGATAACCTTATAACTAATATTACAGAGAGAGATAGGTCAGAAGCGAGAGAACGAGGTGGCACCTTTTTCTTTAGGGATGAAAGCAAGGAAAGAGGAGTTGGTTCCTCCTCCTATATTGAAACAGGATTGGGATTTCTTAACCATCCTAAACAGGTCATTGTGAATGAGATGCCAACAAGAGGATAGAAAACGAGTAGTAAAACCATCCAGCCCAGGAGCCTTATCAGGACACATGCTATCAACAACTAATTTGACTTCTTTGAGGGTAAATGGTTGAAGAAGCAGGTGATTGGAATGGTCTGAGACAAGGGATGGGATGTTATCCATAAGATCAGTATTACTGAAAGCCATCCCTGGGGAATTTTCTGTGTAAACTTCCTGGAAATGGTCATGAGCTGCTTTTTTAATTTCTTTAAAAGCAGTAAGTTGATTTCCCAAGTGATCTATCTTTGAGACATTCTTAAAGTGATTTCTAACCTCTACTTGTTTATGAAAAAAATTAGTATTTTTGTCCCCTTCTTGAAGCCATGGGTTCCTTGATTTAATTTTCCAATAATTTTCTTCGAGCCTACAGGCTTCATGGAGCTTGTTTTGGAGAGAGATTTCTGTACCCAGAGAAGCTTGGTCAAGCCTCCCTTCATTCCTGAAATGATGATCCTCTAGGGCCTTCTCCGCTTCCATCCTTTGCTTCTTAGAAAATTTATGGAGTTTTGCCCAATCTTTCAAGGCCTTTTTCACAATCCTTAGCTTCTCTTCCCATACATAGAAAGCAGAACCTCTGACATTTGTTTTCCAAGCTGCTGTCACAATGTCCTGAAATCCTTCCATTTTAATCCAAGCCGGGTTAAACCTGAAGGGTATGGGACCCAAATTTTGGTCTTTGATAAATGATAGAACAATCGGCTTATGATTCGAAGCGTTGAAAGACAGAATGGTCGAGGTTAGGTCAAACCTTTAAATATGGAGAGACTGTTGAACCATGAATCTATACAGCCTTGCTGCAATGTGTCCTGGTCCTAACCTTTTATTTGTCCATGTATACTTTACCTTGATTGGTTTTATATCCTCCAAGTCCCATTTAGAGATGATATCTTCCACCCATTCTCTGGTGGGATCTCTAACACTATTACCTCCTCGTTTTTCTGCAGAGGAGAGGGTAACATTCAAATCCCCCACAATAACATAATTATACAATTGAGATGTGATCATATAATTATTCAGATTAGTCCAAAAAAGTTGCTTCTCAGAAAGAGCCATAGGGACATAAACATTAAAAAGACTTACTCGGAGGTTTGTATCTTTGAAGAGAATTTCAGTAAAAATCCAATGAGGAGAAGTAGCCGAGCTTACAATTTCCACCTTAGAAGGGTCCCAGAGCGTTGCTATGCCTCCTGACGCTCCTCTAGAACTGACCGCTATGCATTCTGCATTATACCAAAAGGAAGGAGATGCCTGGAGGAAGGCCTGCTCTTCCATCTTAGTCTCCTGGACAAGGAGGATGTAGGGTCTCGATATTCTTATTAGATCTTTCATTGATAATACTTTCGATTGCTTCCTAACCCCCTACAATTCCAGGAGACTATTTGCATTACTTACCTTTTGGTATGGTATTTGTCCCTTTCGAGGCATTACCTTGTTGTCTGGTATTTCTTGGATTAATGTGTTTTTCCAGAGTAGTCTGAACCCTAGCTAACCGGTCACGATAAGTGGCAGCTTCCCTTCTTTCCCTATCTATTTTCCTTCCTTGTCGATCCTTTTTGGTAGATTTCGAGGGATCAAGGTCCTCCTCCTCAGTTTCTTCTTCCTTTGTTCCCCCATCCATAGCAGAATCTTGCTGCGGTTCTTCCTGAGTTGGGTTAACTATTTCAACATTCGGATATTCTGCTCTTTTAGTCTGGGGGGAGGAGTTCTCATGGGATATTTCCCCTTCTTTGGTTGATTTAATAGGGGGCTCCTGTTCTTCAAGGACTGCAAAGCTGTTTCTAGATCTAAGGTTAGGGTTGCTTTCCTGAGCTTTGGAGGTTTCAGGGGCCGCGGAGGTGGGTTCCTTCGTAGGAGGGGCCTGAGAGTTTCCTTTAGGGCCCTTTCTTCTAGAGTTTGCTTTGTGCTTCTTGGCCTGCTGCCAACCTTCTTCAGGAACCTTCTCTATATTTGAATCCTGGAGTTTTGGGCAGTTCCTTTGAAAGTGGCCATATTCATGGAAATGTCTGCACTTGAAGGGCAACTGTTCATAGTCAAGTTTCTGGAAATGCTTCCACCCTTCGACTGTGAGTTTTACTGCTTCAGGAAGGCCCGCCTCTAGATCTACATCCACACAGATTCGAGCAAAAGAGTATTGACCTTTTGGATCAGCCTTGTCAATATATTTTCCAAGGCCATTTCCTATTGATTTGAGAGATTCTTCGCCCCAACAATGCATAGGAAGATTAGGTAAATGCACCCAGACTAGGACTGCTTTTGGGACATCCATTGCAGGGTCAAAATCAGGAGTCCAACGATTCAAATACAATCCTTGGGGGCCCATGAAATAGGGTCTGCTTCTAAAAATCAAGTCCCTATCAGCTTTTGAAACAAAGTCAAAGAGAAAATACCCTCTTCCTATCGCATAGCTTGTGACTCCTTGAGTGATCAATGGACGCCAGTTATTCTGAATCCAACTTTCTGTTGTGCGAGGGGAAGGTCACAGTCCTGTAAAATTCCCTATAAGAGCTCAATCTGCAAGGGAGACGGCCAGATGAATGGATTTTTCAGGCGGCAACTCAATCTCAGGGATGGCATCAAGTTTCTTAACGAACTTTGGTGGTGGCGCGGAGTCCACCTTCTTCCCATTCGCTTTAACCAGACGGGCAAAGGCGACTTCTTCAGCGGAGGGTGGAAATGGAGGAGGAGGAGGAGGCGACCCTCCTCCTACCGAGATCATCTTTGGAAAACCCTAGTAGATTCAGCGATACTAGAGGCAGAGCGCAGTTTTCCTTCTAATCTGCTAAGTTGATTTCCAAATTTAAGTAGGCATAGATTTTTTTTAATTGCAAAAAATCGTTGCATTTCCAACGGAAAAATTAATATATCCAATGAGGTTTCCATACAACCGATGACAAAGACATCGGATATTTTCCGGTTTTATGTCAACATGTTCATTGCACTTCCAACTACTAGACGTCTGTTAATCGACACCATTGGTAGAAACTAATGTCGGTTAACTGACACCATGGTGGGATTATATTGTTGGTTAATTGACTAGTATTCCGTATCATTTTCGACGATGGTCCTAGAGATGTAAGTCGGTTAATCAACCAAGATTGTATCTCATTTTCAATGACATTCTTAGAGATGTAAAATATTTAATCGACGATATATGTGTTGGTTAATCGATGATATATGTTTCAGTTAATAGATGAGATATGTGTAAGATATTCGATGAATTACCATTATATTTACCTCTCAAACATCTGACTAATTTTGGTCATATTTACGATGTATTGTTCGGGTCGTTGAATATTCAAATCAACACAACCGAAGTTTAAAAATAGTCAACCTTGTCGGATGTTAGATGGATTCTTTTTGATATTCAGACAAATATGTCGTCGGATTTTGGGTTCAAACTTACTAGTGTTTCTAGGGTATTTTCCTCTAACTCTCCCCACCACAACCATTTCCTCCATCTCCAAATATTGCACTACAGAAATGTTTTGTCCACAAATCAAATTTAGGGGTTCTTCTGTGTTTTTTAAGAACTTGATTCTCTTCTGTCTCTGTGTATGTCCCTCAAGAGAGCACTGGTTTTGAAAAGGGCCAATAGTTCCAGCCCCCTATACCCTCCTTAGTCAAAATGTTTGTACCCTGTTGATCTGATGGTGGCATAAATGAGGCAATGAAACCCTTTGGGATTTGACTAGTGAAATCCTAAAGGTTTTACATGGGCATTGAGACATGACCTAACTCCTCTGAAAATGACCATCTAAAATATACCAGATCCGACCCAAAAGCTGAATCCGGTTAATTCCCGGTCTCCTCACGAAAACCCATGTGTGTTATCGATGCATCCACTATTAATGCAAACACTAGGCTTATCTATTGTGGTGGTTCAAATAGGGAAAATGAAATTCCACCCATTTTCGATGCTATAGGTCTTACCGAAAGTGACGGTGAATATGCTTTTGCTGTAATATTTTTGGGCGATTCGCAAACCATACCCTACTTGTCACTCCCTTCGGCATTCGGGACCCAGTGTCTTTGTTGGGAAAACAAGTTCCAGCTAAGGTAGATATGTAGGAGACTGAAAAATATGTTGGACCTCAAGTGGATCCACTGAATAATCCACCTCATCAATAGTGTGGTACTCCATGCATTCTCCTCGTCGCTAAATGTCAAACACCTCATTCGCCTCCTGTCACAGTAGGAGATCCGTGGCAAGTGATTTCGATGTGGTTACCTCTCTAGTCCCTCAAGACTGAAAAACACTAAGCAAATCCCTTCATTTGGAAATATCTTTGTATATTATTAGAATCCTATAAAAAAATTGAACCATTTCACGATTTGTACGTGTCATCCTTGCGTAGGGGCCATGCTAATATTCCATGTATTGATCCAATTATGTGTCTGTGTGTGTGTTGGAAGATATGTTGGTAGGATATATGGGATTTCCCATTCAACATTAAATTGAACACAACTGAACATTGCATTATAGATAATAAATGCTAGGGGTGTGAAGGGTTCTCTTACACAGTGGGGGTGGAGGTCCATTCCCATTGAGTTATTTGTCCTCCACCAACCTTGATACAAAGGGTTTAGATGAAAAGGATTAAGCCTCTAATGGATGTGTTATATTCTAAGATAATTCTCACGAATTGGGGAAATATCACGACCTATAACCTCTTTCATATTCCATCAAATAAAATATATGCACTAGTTAAAGTTCGGTAAAAGAGTTAAGTTTAAAACCAAGCATTGTTTTGAATTGTAAGAAAACAATATTATGTTAATAATATGAACTTAATTATGCCAAAACAAAAAGCATTATACCAAGTTTATTTCATATCCAAAATCCCCCCAAATAAATACTTATCTAAATGGCAAGAAACTTCATTTAAACAACATTAGAAAATAAGGTAAAAACATGATGTGTGAGTTAGAAAATCATAGATCAGTAACAATATGAAATAATATTGTCGTATTCTTACCCAAGTTCATTTTTCTAAGGCATGCAATGACTTGTAGAGTTGAAAAAGTCCAAATAAATTAAAGAAGAGGGAATGGAAAATGAAAGGGCAAGAACAATACAAGATAAAATCGTTGTATTATCAATGGTACAAATAAATTAAAGAAGAGGGAATAGAAAATGAAAGGGCAATAACAATACAAGAAATAATATTGTCGTATTCTTACCCAAGTCCATTTTTCTAAGGCATGCAATGAATTGTAGAGTTGAAAAAGTCCAAATAAATTAAAGAAGAAGGAATAGAAAATGAAAGGGAAATAAAAATACAAGATAAAATCGTCATATTATCATTGGTCCAAATAAATTAAAGAAGAGGGAATAGAAAATGAAAGGGAAATAACAATACAACATAAAATCATCATATTATCAATGTCCATTTTTCAACGACATGCTATGACTTGTAGATTTGGAAGTTCAAAGAGAATATAAAGTTTGTATTGACTTGGAGAGCGGGAAAAAATGTTCAATTAAATTATAGAAGAGAGAGCATAGAGAAAATTCTATTAAGATATAAAATTGGGAATATCAATTGTACTTTTTAATTTTTCATTTTAAATTCCCATAATATCAATTGTACTTTTTATTTTTTCAATTGCAGAGAATGTAGAGGCTCATACTATACAACATGAGCCTATACAGGGACATGAAGTACATCATGTTTCCACAACAGGTAAAAAAAACCTATGTAATATATTTTTAATGAAAAACTTGTCATTATAAATTCATAATATATCAATTTAACAATTTTACATAAATATAACAAGTCCCAACCCCTTGCAGCAACATCCCCATCGCGAGTACTCTACTAGGAAAACAGTATGACAAGTTGTAGATGCGAGGAGAACTAAACAATAAGTTGTAGTAGATGATTTTCTTGTTGGTTTTATAAAAATAAAAATAAAAAACTAGAAATAAGTGACTTAATAAACACTATCTATACTTATTTTTTATAATAAATTAAATCCACATTTTTTCCTATAAATTTAATATTTTTTTTCTAGTACATGCATTGGGTATGGGTAATTGAGAGTGATGTGAGGCGGGGGGAGGGGCCATAATAGCTTCTGCCTTCACGTGGCTGGCCCTGTTCAGTACATAATAATTTATTGGAGTCATATCATCTTGGAGCAAACCTTCCTCAATCAAACAAATCAACATCAAAGTCAATTTTACTTTGTTGCTGCTCCGAATAGGGGAGGTTTTCTCTAATAGTAGATGTATCCACTAAATTAATCTTGAAACCAAGAGGAGATTATTCATGATTTTTATTTTTTTATATCAATTTTTAGTTTGTTCTCATTGATTAAATCCATGTTTGAATCTAGGATGATGAGGGGCTAGTCCAAAGAGAAGGCTCAAAAGGTGTTGGGAAGCATTGTAAAGGTATATTGGCATTCTCATAAAAATGCATCTTAGACTATTAAATAATGGTACAAATATGGATTGTATTGATTTTCAATATATTTATGGAGGTTGAATTATTTGACACTACAGGTACTACACAAACTTAAAAATAGTTGGGCTATGATGAGGGGAGGTATGTTGTTTCTAATTTCATTCCAGATTATGTTCATGTTAAGAATTTCATGCCATATTATGTATTTCATTCCAGATTATGTTCATGTTACTCAGAATCTCACAACCCATGTACAGTTCCACACCCATGAAAATAGAAGTGATTTTAATGAAAATCAAGTATGTAGCAGGAATAAATTGTTTCGATCTTCTTTCTTATATTGTGATGATAAAAATATATATGGAACACATGTGACAATATACCTTGAGAGAGAAAATGTTAAATTCCTTGGTATTATTGATCCTATGGGTAAAAGTGGCTTCTTTTCCAGCTTTATGGTACACCTTGGTCTTGTGGGTATGAGGGTTGTCTTAACTTCTTTTTGTGACCCCTTTGGTTGACTTATGGTCCTTTATCTTTTACTTGGTCCTAGCTTCCTTATTGTGTGTACCTTTTGTATGATGAATTTTATTTTATTGTTTTATTGTTATGGACCATATGACCTTTAGTACCATATCCTAACTCAACCTAACATTATTTTATGTTGTTTGGTAAAAAACCTAAAAGCTAAGGGTCAGTGGATTGACCCTTCGAGAATGCTTGTTAATATTATAAATTCAAGTCATGAATTTAATTTTGGAGTGTGTGCTCACAAGAGAATATTGAGGATATGATCTTATAGCTGCTCTAGGGTTTTCTCAAGAACATCATTCCCACTTCAAGGGCTCCACACACATATGGTCCATATCATCTTCAACAAATGACCACAGAATGGGTCATTTGTACCACCTAGTGCTCCAAGGCACATATCATGGCTTCAATTCCCAAACTTCCATGTCCTTCTTGCCATGTCATCAACCTTAATTACTTATTTTCCATTAATGGCTTGTCATCAATGAAAACCATGCTCAACAAACTCCCCCTTTGTCATTGATGGAAACACCTCTTCAAATACTCCCCCCCTTTGAAATTAACGACAAAGGGTCAATGAAAAGATTCCAGGTTTGTAGGTACATTCACTTCAATAGTGTGGGCATATTCAATGGTCTCCGAGAATTTTAGATGGGAAATTTCTCGAATTGTTACGGGAATATTTCCTTAGGCCTGCAAGCATTTTCTCTAGGCCTGCGAGAATTCTCTATAGGAGTACGATCATTTTCCTTAGGCCTACAGGAATCCTTCCTTAGGCCTGCAAGCAATTTCCTTAGGCCTTCCAACATTTTGCTTAGTTCTGCAGGCATTTTCTTTAGGCTTGTGGGAATCTTTCGTTAGGCCTGTTGCGGCAATAATCTCTTCTCAAGTGTGGGCACTTCTCCTCTTCAAGTGTGGGAATTTATCTACTCCATGTTTGGACATTTCTCTCCTCCATGTGCAGGAGTTTTTATTTTCCAGGTGGGAATTTCCGTAAGCCACTTCAATGATGATCACCAGCATATAGGATTCAAGGGTAAAATGTTAACACTTTAAAGAATACTATGTTATCATTAAAACTTTGAAATATTAGAATTTTGTTCATGCTGTACTAACTTGTCTCATGCAATTGATATAAAGTATGTGGTGCTCATTTTTTTATTGCTGCAAATATATCATTTTATGACATGACCTCATTTAGTGAATAACCCTTATTGAAACAAAACTGATATACTGCTAATATATGTTGGTATACATTTTCACTGTATGTGATTTGGTAATAATTGCATGTCATTCATGATTATATGCCCATTATAAATGCTCGCACAGTGTATGTTAAATGCACGCACAACCCAATAGTTAGTGTTAAATGCACGCACCATTCAGTATTTGGTGCCAAATGCGCACTATTTATTGTAAATTCCTGCTTTGTTCATGTAAATGAATGCACCATTAGGGAAAATGCCGGCACTATTCATGGAAATGCACGCACCATTAGGGAAAATGCCTTCACTATTCATGTAAATGCACACACAACATAGTAAATGCATCCTATGGTGTACTCATTGATGTTGTTAAACTGTTTGGTCGTTGCAAAGTAGTGCGGGTAATCTTTGGTATAAGACTGGTTGCATTCTTTTTACGACTTAATGTTGATATATATATTGGTCATATTGTTGTACATGTGCATTGTAAGTGATTTGGTGGTGATAAAATACTCATATTTTCTTCATCTCACCCCTAGTATCTCTTAATTAGAAGTAATAGGTTCCTTTATTGGCTTACTCATGGTGAATGTACTTAACATATTCATACCATCTTATCAACTCCATTAGGCACTGGTCACTCACTTATACACATATCACATATGTATTTTCATGGTTTAGTTTCTTTTGCAAAGATCATCGTTAGGGCTCTCCCCTAGGAGGCTTAGGCTTCCAAATCATCTAGAAGACATAACTAAGGTGACAATGGTCACTTTCCTCCACATATGTTTGTCGTTGGATTGGAATGCTATTTATTCTGAGGATTTAAGACTCTAGAATGTTGATTTGTGCATCTAACCATATGATTAGTTTTTCCAAATAGTCTCTAAGGGCGAAGTTATAGGGCTACAAAACCGGGGTTCTAGAAAATTGACTAAAGTATTGGAAAATTAGTCTAACTTACCCTAAGAAAATGCCTGCCATATATCATAGGTTAATGATAAAAATAATATGTGAGTATCATTATATATCCTTTTTAAGTGTTTATATGGCCATGGTATCAGTTTTCCTAAAGAGTGCTTGAAGGAAAAGTTATAGGTCTTCCAAGATGGGGTTCAAGGTTGTTTTGCTTAGTTCAGTAAAATGCACGCCTAGATTAGAGGATGTTGAATCTGAAGGTGAAACCAGTTTTTTGTGCTCAGTTATATGTCTGAGATCATCTGGTATCATTGATTCATTATTTTGGTAAAGTAAAAAAATCCACCCTAGAGATGGCACAATTTGAATAAGTATAAAATTTGCTGCTAAAACTGGCTAAGTGGCCTTAGGAAATTGCACGCCATCCTCTCTATTTTGAGGATTAATTTATTCTAAGGAAATAGGAATCTAGAATGTTGATATGTTCATATAACCATATGATTAGTTTTTTCCAAATAGTCTATAATGCTGAAGTTATAGGTCTTCCAAAATGGGGCTTTGGGAAATTGACTAAAGTATTGGAAAATTAGTTTAAGTTTCCCAAAGAAAATTCCCGCCATATCTCATAGGTTAATGATAAAAATTATCGATGAGTATCAGAATATATTTGTAGAATTTTTTATTTGACCTTGGTCTCAGGTTTTCTAAATAGTGCTTGAAGACAAAGTTATAGGTCTATCAAGATGGGGCTTCAGGTTGTTTTGCACAGTTCTGTAAAATGCATGCCTAGTTTATAGGATGTTGAATTTGAAGGTGAAACCAATTTTTTTGTGCTCAGTTAGATGTCTTACATCATCTTGTGAAGTAAAAAATATACCATGGAGATTTCACAATTTGACTAAGTATAAAATCTACTACTAAAACTAGTTAAGTGGCCTCGGGAAAATGCATGACATCCTCTATATTTGAAGGATTAATTTATTATGAGGATATAGGACTCTAGAATGTTGATTTTTTCATATAACCATATGATTATTTTGTCCAAACAATCTCTAAGGGTGAAGTTATAGGTCTTCCAAAATGGGGCTTCCGGAAATTGACTAAAGCATTGGAAAATTAGTCTAATTTTCCCTAAGAAAATGCCAACCATATCTCATAGGTTAATGATACAAATTATATGCGAGTATGAGGCTATATTTTGTTGAAGTGTTTATCTGATCATGGTATCAGTTTTCCTAAATAGTGCTTGAAGAAAAAGTTATAGGTCTTCTAAGATGGGGTTTCATGTTGTTTTGCTTAGTTTAGTAAAATGCACGCCTAGGTCAGAGGATGCTAAATCTGAAAGTGAAACCAGTTTTGTTGTGCTCAATTAGACTTCTTACATCATCTGGTATCATTGCTTCATTATTTTGGTGAAGTAAAATATCCACCCCGTAGATGGCACAATTTGACTAAGTATAAAATTTGCTGCTAAAAATGGCTAAGTGGCCTCAGGAAAATGCATGCCATCCTCTCTATTTGAAGGTTTAATTTATTCTTAGGATATAAGAATCTGGAATGTTGATTTGTGCATCTAACCATATGATTGGTTTGTCCAAACAGTCTTTAAGGGTGTTTTTATAGGTCTGCCAAAATGGGGTTTCAGGAAATTGACTGAAGTGTTGGAAAATCAGTGCTTGATATGCTTGTGCGTGCTTTAGTGATTATACAAACATATTTCAAAGAGGAATTATTGTATTAGGAATTTTGTAAGAGATGCTTCATATGGCTTATTACATGTTGTTTTTAGAATAACCAAACTCATTTGTCTTGTCCTTTGAAGGGTGCTTCCTTTCAATTTTTAAATACATAGGACTGTTTATTTTTTCACTATGTTAAGGATCAACTATAGACTATTTTCTTATGAGTCCACCTAGGACTATATGAATGTCTTCTTTAATTTCAAACTTTGAAATATAGAATATAATGATTTCTTTTTGGAAAAAGAAAATGATGGAGATCTAAATACATACAAGATTTAGGGAACAATGTGTTAAGTCATATTGAATTCTAGTGTGTGTGCCTATCCTTATTGCTAACCCTTTCTCTCTCAAGGTATGCCATACTTTCCACTTGTGACTTGTCCTTTTAGTGACAATATCTGAACCTATAAATATCTAAGTATAACAGTGATTCAAAACAGTCATGCACCAGCATTATTATTGTTCTTTGTTAATTGTTTTCCTAGTACTTCTATTACTGCTTTATTTCATGTACATTGCTATTAGTTTAACTTCATTATAATGTTGTTACTATTTATCTTTTGTACATGGAAATTGGTAAATCATCTCAATGACCAACTTTAACACATATATGATTGGAGTGTTAAAGTTGAAAGAGATGAAAATTGTGTTTTAATTTTATTATAGAAGTACTATTTTGAATCTAGTTTTGCTTCAGTTCTATCTCATGCATGAAAGTATTAAAATTTTGATTTTCTGCATATCAAACCCTAACCTAACCAAAACATTAACATTTTTTAAAATTGAAGATATTGCATATGGAGTGGCTTGAAATAGCTAAATTATGTACATTTATCTATAGAACTCATCTTATTTCTTACACATTTACAAAGTTGTGTCTTCTGAACAACTACTATTCCTTGAAGGGAAAGAGGTTTTCGGTTTATCCCTTGTAAATATTAAGTACATTTCAAGTAAGAAGGCACCTTTTTTGGTGAGAATGTCAGAATTTATGAATCTCTCTTCCCATCTTTTTTGAGTGTAAATTATCTGCAACACCCTCATTTGTACACATTTTTCTGGTTTGCAAAATTCATGTAGAACTTGGTTATAAACATTTATTTGTTCTCTTTGGATGTTGTAGAAGCAATTTTGTTAGTGACAACAAGCATATTCATTTGGGCCTTTCAAATTGATTTCTCCATACTTTAACATGGAATGGCGAGGTATATCATATATAGTTTCTACTAAAAGATACCATAGTTTTTCTTTTTATATATTGATATAAACTATTTCTAGTTAATAATTTTGATTCATCATTAACCATATGTTTGTCGTTTTTTTCCATATATAATCTATAGGTTTGATGTCATGAATTTTTCGTCCATATGTTTCCTTTTCATTTTGACTATTTTTATCTAGTTTACATGAGATTATTATCTTCTTCAATATCAAGTCTCTGCACAAGGCGATGTTTACTCCTCGGATAATGGCTCTTCAGTTCACTCTAGATTAACTTCAAAAAATTCAAGATACCATATTGAAAATAACGTGGCTAGCTTCCCTAGTATCTCATACCTTGAACTTTCTCTAGCACTGAGACTTCAGGTGGTAGTTTTTGGTGATGGACATGTTTTTTTATGTTCAACAAGTAGTAAGGGTTTGAGGCAAATGGATGGCATCATAAATAAAACATGGCTAGGTCTATATGATGGTATATGTGTTACAGTAGGGCTAGAACAATAAATACTTTCCGTTGTCTCTAAGAAGGGAGATGTAGATCTTTTTGAAATAGAAGATGGTGCCTCTCTCTTGTAGACAATTTCATTATATAATTGGCATAAGTACACATTATTTTTTGGAAGGTCCAAAAGTTATATTTTGTTTGGTTTCAAAACATGATCAATTATGTTTACTTATGTTAATTGTAGACAGTACCTCTAGTAATTTTAGATTGCTATTATCTCCCTCATCATGTCATCCTGATGTTTTTCTTAAAAGAACTGTAGAGTGGGTCAGTGATCTCTATTTCTTTACTGTAGTTCCTAGATTATATTTTCAACTAGTTTATGTCAGTGTTGATGTTTAAGGATACATTGAAATGAGACTGAACAACATGTGTGTTAGAATGAAGACAGAGGTATTGATTTCCAACAATTTATAATGGTTAAGTCCATGCCCATATTGAAATATACACTCACGCATGTTTGATACAAAGTATCAATTTTCATGAGATCTTATCACACATGGGTCTGCATTTCAAGATGGACATAGATTTTTTTTAAAATTACATACAATCGTTGCATTTCCAATAGAAAAAAATAATATATCCTTCAAACATTTATGTCAACATGTTCGTCGCATTTTTGACTAATTGACATCTGTTAATCGACGCCATTGGTGGAAACTGATGTCGGTTAACCGACAGCATGGTACGATTACATTGTTGGTTAATTGACCAATATTTCATCTCATTTGTTATGATGGTCCTAGAGATGTAAGTCGTTTAATCGACGAGGATTCTATCTCATTTTCGATGACGTTCTTAGAGATGTAAGTCAATTAATCGATGATATATGTGTTAGTTAATCTACGTATTACCGTTATATTTTCCTCTCTGACATGCAACTAATTTTGGTCATATTTACGACGTATTGTTTGGGTCGGTGGATATCTAACTCAACATAACCGACGTTTCAAAATAGTCAACCTTGTCAGATGTTAGATGGAGTATTGTCGATCTTCAGACAAATACACCATCAGATTTTGGGTTCAAATTTACTAGTATTTCTAGGGTATTTTCCTCTAACTCTCCCCACCACAACAATTTCTTCCATCTCCAAATATTGCGCTATAGAAACGTTTTGTTTGCAAATCAAATTTAGGGGTTATTTTGTGTTTTTTAAGAACTTTCTTCTCTTTTGTCTCTGTGTATGTCCCTCAGAAGATCACTGGTTTTGAATAGGGCCAATAGTTCCATCCCCTAAACCCACCTTACTCAAAGTGTTTGTACCCTCCTGATCTGATGGTCTTAGAAATGGGGCAATGAAACCCTTTGGGCTTTGAGCCGTGAAATTCTCGATGTTTTACTTGGGCAGTGAGATGTGACCTAACACCTCCAAAAAAAAAATCCAAAATCTACCAGATTCGAACCAAAACCCAGATCCAATTCATTCCAAGTCTCCTCATGAAAACCCACATGTGTTATCGATGCATCCACTATTAACGAAAAACCATAGGATTGTCTATTACGGTGGTTCGAACAGGGAAAATGAAATTCCACCCAGTTCTGGTGCTATAGGTCTTACTGAAAGCGATGATAAATATGCTTTTGCTGCAATATTTTTTGGTGACTCACAAACCAAACCCTACATCCCCATATTCTCGTTGGACCAACCAGTCGCAGTACTTGTCACTCCTTTCAACATTTGGGACCTAGGTGTCTTCATTGGGAAAACAGGTTCTAGCGAAGGTAGATATGTAGGAGACTAAAAAATCCATTGACCCTCAAGTGGATCCACCAAGTAATCCACCTCATCAACCATGTGGTGCTCCATGTGTTCTCCTCGGCACCAGATGTCAAACACCTCATTTTCCTCCTGTTGTAATAGGAGATCTATGGCAAGTGCTTTCTATGTGGTTGCCTCTCCGGCCCCTTGGGACTAAAAAACCCTAGGAAGATCCCTTCATTTGGAAAGATCTTCAGGTATTATTAGAGTCCTATAAAAAAAATTGGGCCATTTCTCGATTTGAATATATCATCCTTATGTAGGGGCCATGCTAATCCTCTCTGTATCGTTCCAATTATATATATATATATATATATATATAGGAATCTATGTTGATAGGATATATGAAATTTCCTGTTTAACATTAATAAAGTATGTACACTAGTTAAGGTTGGGTAAAAAAGTTAAATTTAATACCACGTATTATTTTGAATTGTAAGAAAAAAATATTATGTGAATAATACAACCTTAATTATTTCCCCCCCAAAAAAACATCATCCCAAGTTTATTTCATATCCAAAATCCTCCCAAATAGATACTTATCTAGATGGCAAGAAACTTCATTTAAAAAACATTAAACAATAAGGTAAAAACATGTTGTGTGAGTTAGAAAATCATAGAACAATAGCAATATGAAATAATATCGTCGTATTCTTACCCAAGTCTGTTTTTCTAAGGCATGCAATGACTTGTAGAGTTGAAAAAGTCCAAATAAATTAATGAAGAGGGAATAGAAAATGAAAGGGCAATAACAATACAAGATACAATCGTCATATTATCAATGGTCCAAATAAATTAAAAAAGATGGAATAGAAAATGAAAGGGCAATAACAATACAAGAAATAATATCGTCTTATTCTTACCCAAGTCTGTTTTTCTAAGGCATGCAATGAATAGTAGAGTTGAAAAAGACCAAATAAATTAAAGAAGAGGGAATAGAAAATGAAAGGGCAATAACAATACAAGATAAAAATCGTCATATTATCAATGGTCCAAATAAATTAAAGAAGAGGGAATAGAAAATGAAAGGGAAATAACAATACAAGAAATAATATTGTCGTATTCTTACCCGAGTCCATTTTTCTAAGGCATGCAATGAATTGTAGAGTTGAAAAAGTCCAAATAAATTAAAGAAGAGGGAATAGAAAATGAAAGGGCAATAACCATACAAGATAAAATCGTCGTATTGTCAATGGTCCAAATAAATTAAAGAAGAGGGAATAGAAAATGAAAGGGAAATAACAATATAATGAAATAATATCATCGTATTCTCACCCAAGTCCATTTTTCTAAGGCATGCAATGAATTGTACAATTGAAAAAGACCAAATAAATTAAAGAAGAGGGAATAGAAAATGAAAGGGCAATAACAATACAAGATGAAAATCGTCGTATTATCAATGGTCCAAATAAATTAAAGAAGAGGGAATAGAAAATGAAAGGGAAATAACAATACAAGAAATAATATCATCGTATTCTTACCCAAGTCTGTTTTTCTAAGGCATGCAATGACTTGTAGAGTTGAAAAAGTCCAAATAAATTAATGAAGAGGGAATAGAAAATGAAAGGGCAATAACAATACAAGATACAATCGTCGTATTATCAATGGTCCAAATAAATTAAAAAAGAGGGAATAGAAAATGAAAGGGCAATAACAATACAAGAAATAATATCGTCGTATTCTTACCCAAGTCTGTTTTTCTAAGGCATGCAATGAATAGTAGAATTGAAAAAGACCAAATAAATTAAAGAAGAGGGAATAGAAAATGAAAGGGCAAATACAATACAAGATAAAAATTGTCGTATTATCAATGGTCCAAATAAATTAAAGAAGAGGGAATAGAAAATGAAAGGGAAATAACAATACAAGAAATAATATTGTCGTATTCTTACCCAAGTCCATTTTTCTAAGACATGCAATGAATTGTAGAGTTGAAAAAGTCTAAATAAATTAAAGAAGAGGGAATAGAAAATGAAAGGGCAATAACATTACAAGATAAAATCGTCGTATTATGAATGGTCCAAATAAATTAAAGAAGAGGGAATAGAAAATGAAAGGGCAATAACAATACAAGATGAAAATCATCGTATTATCAATGGTCCAAATAAATTAAAGAAGAGGGAATAGAAAATGAAAGGGAAATAACAATACAAGAAATAATATTGTCATATTCTTACCCAAGTCTGTTTTTCTAAGGCATGCAATGAATTGTAGAGTTGAAAAGACCAAATAAATTAAAGAAGAAGGAATAGAAAATGAAAGGGCAATAACAATACAAGATAAAATCATCGTATTATGAATGGTCCAAATAAATTAAAGAAGAGGGAATAGAAAATGAAAGGGAAATAACAATACAAGAAATAATATCATCGTATTCTTACTCAAGTCCATTTTTCTAAGGCATGCAATGAATTGTAGAGTTGAAAAATACCAAATAAATTAAAGAAGAGGGAATAGAAAATGAAAGGGCAATAACAATACAAGATAAAAATCGTTGTATTGTCAATGGTCCAAATAAATTAAAGAAGAGGGAATAGAAAATGTAAGGGAAATAACAATACAAGAAATAATATCGTCGTATTCTTACCCAAGTCCATTTCTCTAAGGCATGCAATGAATTGTAGAATTGAAAAAGACCAAATAAATTAAAGAAGAGGGAATAGAAAATGAAAGGGCAATAACAATACAAGATAAAAATCGTCCTATTATCAATAGTCCAAATAAATTAAAGAAGAGGAAATAGAAAATGAAAGGGCAATAAAAATACAAGATAAAAATCGTCCTATTATCAATAGTCCAAATAAATTAAAGAAGAGGAAATAGAAAATGAAAGGGCAATAAAAATACAAGATAAAAATCGTCCTATTATCAATGTGTGTTTTTCAACTACATGATATGACTTGTAGATTTGGAAAAGTTCAAAGAGAATATAAAAGTATGGAATTGACTTGGAGAGCGAGAAAAAAGGTTCAATTAAAATATAGAAGAGAGAGCATAGAGAAAATTCTATTAAGATATAAAGACAAGAAGTATTGCATGTCGATTACGAAACATGATGTGTGAGTTAGGAAATGAAAGGGAAATAGCCCAATACGAGATACCTACAAAGAAATTGTTGTGTTGCCAAAGTCCATCGTCATTTAAACACTATGCTGTAAATTCAAATGCACATGTTGGAGAGTTGAAAAGTCCAAGTAAATTTTAGGGGAGAGAAATTGGAGAAGTCTGTATATTGACTTGAACATGTAGATTTTTTTTTTTAAAATGTATTTTAAAATTTATATGTATTGACTTGACGTGTAGATTTTTTTTTAAATGTATTTTAAAATTTATATGTATGGACTTGAATATTTAGTTCATAAAATACCTTACTTTATGGTCTTTTTAATTTAAGTAAATTGGAATGATGTTGATGGAATTTGAAACTGATGAGAAAATAGAAAAGGAAAGAAAAATAATTAATTTTATTTGAAAAATAAAAAATAAAAATAGATAAAAATATTTTTTTAATATTTTTTGAAAATATAGTTTAATTAATAAATATAAATTTATTTTTATGACTTTGTAAAAAAAATTTTTAAAAAAAAAACTTTATTATATGTTTCTAAATTGTAAGGCAATCTACCATATAGTTAATTTATAAAATATAAACAAACACATGTATAAGCATGTAAATATTTATTCTTATTTTATTAATATTTAAAATTAATTTAATTTATTATTAATTATTTAAGATATAAATATATGAAACATATTTATAACTTATTTTAATTACTCATTAAAACTCATCTCAATTACTCATTATCAATTGTTGTAATTTTCGTGGGATAATATAATCAACATACAAACATTTAAACATCAGTATTTTTTTTTGAGTAGTTTTATAGGTAGTTTTTTCCATAGTAGAAATGAATCAAGTTCCTCCACAGGTTCAAAGATTATGACAAAAAAAAAGGAATTGATTTCTTAGTTGAAAGAAAATGTATCTCCAAATCTAGAGGGGGAATTTTAGGTTCAACATAAGATGGGTGGTGGATAAATAGTTTGAGATGATGTGGGATTGAAGAAATTATACATTATTGAGATGATAAGACATGCATATAGGATTATTTTCCAATAGTTTATATAGTTTATAGGAGATGTGTGATTTCAAAGTTTGGTATTATACATTTACAAGGGTTACAAAATTTCAAAGTGTTGATGAAGTCTAATTATACTATGAAACTTGAATCACACTAAGAAGACTAAACCTATTAAAAGAATAAAAGAATATGAGACAAATTAATTGAGTTCAAAGTCTGTGAAATTTATAAATGATCAAGATGAAAACCTCAAATTATGTTTTGTTATCT
>LPNX010957210.1:159084-309526 GCA_001517045.1 Pseudotsuga menziesii
AGGGTTTAAAATCTGTATAGATATAGTTGTTGTCATTGCATTCATTTTCTTAATAAACTAAATGAATATAATTAGTTATTTATTTTTGAAATAGAAACTTAGTAAGAATAGTTATAGAAATGATTTACATACACATTAAAACATGAAATAAATATGAAATAATCAATTACAGTTTTCAGAATTATATAAATCTAATATTTATATATTAAATATATATAAATGGTATATATTTATATATAATGAATACTATCAAATTTGGAAATGAATTTAATTAGAATAAATGGTTCTAGCATTAATTTATGTAATAGAAATGAGATATGAAAAAATATAGATTTAATATCTTGAAATATTTCTTAATTCATTTTAAGAAAAAGGTGGGAGAATTTGGTTTTAGTAATTATATGTATATTTGAAAAGTGAAACATGTTGGAAGAATGTAGCTCCAAGTTTATAATATATTGTAATTGAATTGCATTGATGGATATAGTTCAAAATTTGTATCCAGATTTCTAAATTGGAATGTAATCTTAAATGTTTCTACCTAGATATTTTAATGGATTTGCTTGAAGCTTAGTTCAATATTTAAATAATCATATTTAATCCAATATGAAAATTTTAAGTAATCATATATATAGTTAGATTTGAGACTACAAAATAAATTTGGGATGTATAGTTAATGTTTATTAATGCAACCAAGGATATAGTTTATTGATAATAGTTATTTAGTGTATGTACTAAGAAATGGTAGTTCCGGTATCATACATATGTTGCTAGTATGAAATAGTTACAATTTTATACACATGGGAAGAATTAATTTCATAATTGTTGACAAAATGTTTTTCTTGAAGCAAGTTTTTAGTATTTTGGATACATCACACCCAAACATGGGTTCTCATCAAAATTGTTCAAGGTTTAAGGGAATGAATGAAAACAAATTGATCATAACTCTAATTTCCCTAATTTTACAGAGATCATGAAAACTCTTGGAATAGTGGAATCAAAGCAGCTTAAGCAAATGACTTCAAGTTTTGCACATAATTTTTCTTGTGTGCATTTCAGTTTTACCGCGCTCTTGAGGATTCAATAGAAAATATGAGAATTCTCTCAATCTCTAATTCTAGAAGCCATATCATTGCTTGTTGCTTATAAGAAAGATAATAATTATTTGATAGAGGTTTCTGAGCACTTGGAGAAGGCTAAAAAGGTAAGAAAAAATTGAACTTCTTCATGTAATTAGATCAAATAATGAAAAATAAACTAATTCACAAATAGAAATGGAAGTTCAAGTAAATCTTATTATGAAAAAAGACAAACCAGACAAAAAATTAAAATAAAAGGAATTTCAAGAATTTAATATATATATATATATTTTATGGGTTTAAATAATTATAAAAATATTTATAATATTTTGTTTGTATATATTTGTAAAAGTTCAATATTCTTATAATTATATAAAAAAGATATTATCATATTTCAAGAATTCAATATTTTTATTATAAATTTGAATGATTGTAAAATCCTAAAGTCATATAGTGTAGTTGGTCATGCAAAAGGTTTGATGGACTCAAATTTTATAATAGAGTGACATAGTTGGTCATGCAAAAAGTTTGATGGACTCCACTTCTTCTATTCAGATTTTATAATTGAAACTTTTTATTATAAAATTTCATAGTTGTGTAATGGAGCATTTTTAGACTATTATATGAATTTGTAGATATCTACACATGTGAAAGGTGCAAGTATTTATGTATACAAAGCATTTTGTATAATATTTTCTTAATAAGATTTTTTAAAGTTCTTTTAAATAATAATATTTATTATTTATTTTTAAAATTTTTAAGTTCGTGCAGATTTAATTTTAAATAATATTTTAATAAACAATAACACAAACTTTATATAAATTTTGATTTATATATACTTTTCAAAACAATTAAACTATAGTATTTATAATTAAAATAACAAGAATATCTAAAAATAATTAAAAAACAATAAAACTAATAATAAAATAAGATGATTAATAATAATATTATCAATTAAAAAATAATAACAATGATAATTACAAATATTTAAAAACAACAACCTATAATAATAATAAATAAAATAAAAGCAATCATATAAATATGTGTTTATAGATGTCTTTATCTCTTTAAAGAGAGATTCTAGTACTTCTATCAGTAATGGGTATTTTGTAATATAATTCTCAATTACTCTTTATGTGGTAGTTTCCATTATAGTTACATTGTCCTCAACTGCATTATATTTACATTTCAAAAAAGAAAAAAAGAAAAGTAAAGAGAACCTTGATCATTGATGGGTATTTTTTTAATATAACTTTTTATAAATTTCTAGGTGGTAGTGCCTACCTTAATTGTATTTTCCTCGAGTGCATTATATATATTTACATTTAAAAAACAAAAAATAAAGGTCATTCACAATTTTCTAAAAAAACCATGCCTTGTATTAAAAAAAAATACATAGAATATGATTTAATGGCTACTATAAAGTGTCAAGAATGCCTTGTTTTGAAGACAATGGAATCTCCTTCAATGTACTTGGAACAAAATTATTCATCAAATTCCCAATAGTCATTTTCCCTTCTGTATCTAAGAAAGGTTCCATAAAAGAATTTACACTACAATTGTAGTGGTGCAACAACTACCATAACCTCCCAATGTAAAGCACAAATAACATCTAATAAGAAAAAAACAACATTTGGAGGAGGTAGTTCCTTGGACGGTATATTTTTCGAGTTGAGTGGACTTCCTCTAGTACACTTAAGGTCTCCTTGTCCCACTTATGAGTTTTAACCATACATTTTCCTTGTGTGGACCTAGTGTACATGTATTTAGGACTCACACAAGTGGAGGTGTCTTGGTGGTTTAGATTTGGTTGCATTTTGCATTGGTTGGAGAGCCTTTGGATACTAGGTGGACGACTTCAAATGTTGACTACTTATCTCTCTAGCGCCTTTCTTACTTTGCTTTTACTCACATATTAAGAAGGTTTATTTTTTATTATAGTTTAATGCAAAATTGCTAGTTTACTGCCAGGTTAACCCACAACAGCCTGTGGCAATGTCGGGGACATTTATACCTTGTGGCTCTCGTTAGTATTTGAATCGCGATGTTTCAATAAGTGTCTACACTTTTTTAGTCTACACCTTGTTTAAAAATAATTTTTAAAAACAATAAAATATTAAAACATATATTAAATTAATTAAAGAGTTCAAATTATATAATAAATTAAAAAAATCAATTATTCTGGATTGACTAAATAAAAATTAAGAAAATGTAGATCTTCAAAGCTAGCAAAAGTGCAAATGGTCTAGAGTTTAGCTCACTCCTATTTATATAATAGAACGTTTAAGCGTTTTAGCAAATTTTTACACCGTAACTATTCTTAAAATAAATTTCATCTTTATATGATTAATACTTGTGTGGAGTGAGCTAAACTCTAGACCATTTGCACCTTTGCCGAAATCCGACGAGGGAATTTTGGTTGCAAAAATGGATTCAACGCCATCGATAACCCCTGGGGCACCCCAATTATGCAATTTCAACAATTCTTGCCGGATTTTGGTCAGAATTTTTGCCAGAAAAATGGTGCAAATGCTCTATATTTTAGCTCACTCCTACTTGTGTCAATAATAGATCGTTTAAACTTTTAACAAATTTTTATACTGTAACGATTCTTGAAACAAATTTCGTCTTCATATGCTTATTAATAATAATAGCAACCCATTATTTTCCTCTTCACTATATAAGTGATTGTATTAACACATAAATATAAGAACTCTCCCTCTCACAAAAGATGGCGTGTGAGTTAGAAAATTGACGTGATGACATACATAGACAATTACAAGAAACTATGGGGAAATGACTACTCATTCTCTCAATTACTTGGGCTAGATCCGATTCACACACACACAGAGGGGTATGTATGTGTGTGCTATGAAAGTATGACTTAATTCAGTGAGACTATGAATGGGAGTTATTTCTTATGTTACTAATTTTCTGGTCAAATTTCCAACAATTAATTCGTATATATTGATGTGTGTGCACTCCTAAGGAAATACAGACTTATATTTAGTTTAAGAATCCTATTGATTAACTAGGATCATGTTTAAATTTCATGATGGTTTAAATTTAAGATGCAACATCTTGGAGAACTTACTCTCCTCTTGATCCCCTATTTACACTTAGCAGAAATATAGAAGAATTGATAGAAATGGTTGCCTCCTGGACAATACTATTCACACTAAAATAATTCCTTTAAATTTCAAAGTTGAATCTATCTTTAAAGGAGAATAATGTTGTGCTTCCAATGAGACCATGTTCGGTTTTGACATGGACCAATGTTTTTCGTATTGCCTATTCTCGGATACTGAATTTTTCTCTAACAATGACTATGGTAGATTCTATGGTTGTACATGTGGGGAAAACCCATGCATTTGTAATTATGATAATGAATAATCAAAAGCATCGTGGGCCACTTACAATATTTCCATTGTGTAAAGGTCTAGTTTGTAGTCAGTCCATAGATTCTTTCACATGGCTTAGGTGACTTACCCAACAAAAGATGTGATTTGATCCACTTCCATGAGATCTGGATCAAGTCTTTAACCTGTAGATGTAAGTTTCGGGTCATCGGTTAACCAACTAAATTTGTATAAATAAGGTGCTCCTATCCTCATTTGGAACGGTGTGTGCATTTGAGTATTGTGATATTTCTGCATTTTTTTGTGTGTCGAGTGATGTGTATGCTCTCCCTCTATGCCTCAAGTGATCAGTTGGGATCAAAAGTAGTGATCTCAAGTGTAAAGAGTCTGTGAAACCAGTAGTGTATGATCTCCCTCTGCACTCAGTGGGATCAGCTGGGATCAGAAACTCTGGTTAGTTTCTAAGTTTGAGTTTGTTTTTGTGATGCTCTTCTCCTTCCGAAGATGAACAAGCTATATTTGAGCCTGTAAATGTAAGTTACGGTTCATATAGGTTGGGAGACCCATGTTGGGAACTCTATATACTCATTAATTACTTAACAAGAAGAGTGTTCAATACTTAATTATCAACCCGAGGAAGTTTGTTATTTCAAAGGCAATTAGAAAATATATGCATAAACATTTTTAGTAGTTGATAAGTAAAATCAAAATCACTCGATTCTAATTACTGCACAGGAAACTCAGGTCCCTGTAAGAAATCAAAATAACATTACCCATCTAGGAATTGAAAAGAACTTCTATTTCCTATTATGCTAGTCTTAAGGTTTATGATCTAAGGAGAGAGTCTACCTAGAATTACTTTTGCAGGAGATGAAAGTCTAATTTACCAAATTAGAAAGATCTCTACTCATTAATCAAACAACAAATTCATCAAAGCAAAGGACTTATCTAATCATGCAAAATCTAGAAATATAAATAACACACACAACACATGAGCTGGGCAAGTCTATAACAACTACTAACACACTTCTGCATAAAAGGAAAGATTAACTACAGAGTTGACTGTCACACGACACCACCTACAACAAGCCAAAGGAAAACCAAATAATGCAATTGTTGAATGAATATAGTTGCAACTAACCATGTAAATGTATCAAACTGAAATTCCTCACAAAACATAAATAAAATACTGAAGCATCTAAACTACCATCAACTCTGTTAGAAGACAGGCCCTATCCTTCAAACATAGATGTTGTTGAAAGCTCATAAGGGCTGTAATAGAGAGATACTAAGAATTGTCACTCCTTTATTAATATGTTAAAAATTATAGTTACAGATATAGTCACTCTGATATATCTCTATAATTTGCGAACCCTTGGCTCTCCCTTCCCGCGTATACTTATATAAGAGTAAATCTATTCTATTAAATAAATTTCAGACATCCATGAAGATCTTTGATTTCCAGGATGTCGAATCATCAAGACATTTACAGCTAATAATCCCTTGCATAAAATAAGCTCATGAATATATAGGCTTTTACTTCGAGCTATTCCATGAACTGACATGCCCAGCGAACTGTGGAAGATTCTCGGGGAGTTTCAGTTGCAAGCGTGAAGGCATGTCTGAGATTCCTTCTACATTAATGTTGTCTGCGTCATTTGAGCAGGTAGATGATGCAAAGTAGGATTAAGTTCTAGATATGATGAGATGTTGCAGTTGCACCACTTGGTGATTCTGAATCCTTCTTTCTAATCATTAATGCGTCAGCACATATGAAAGGTAAAGTTCATAATTGTAAGTAAAACTAAGCATAAAACGAAATAATAAATAATTATTTATACCTGATATATTTATGCTTGTTTGTATGAGAAAGATAAGGATTCAACTACAAAATGGGGACAAAAGTAGGGAGAAAGGATGAAATAGAGTAGGGAAAAAAGGGGCAAATTCAGGACCCAACAACCTAGAAGCCTGAAAGTAATCTTTGACCTCGCTAATGTATGAAATATCAAAGGCCCCAATTTCCCATAAATGAAGGAACTAAGTTTTTAAGTATTATTGGCTAGCTTCTGCATCTTCAGAAGCTGTGTTCGATCTTAACGTCTCTTTCGGCACGGTGTGAGAATTTGAGTATTGTGAGATTTTTGCATTTTTGTGTGTGTGTTGAGCATTGTGTATTCTCTCCCTCTATGCTTCAAGCAATCAATTAGGATCAAAATCTATTATATCAAGTGTAAAGAGTTTGTTAAATTAGTAGCGTATGCTCTCCCTCTGTGCTCAGTGGGATTAGTTGGGATCAAAAAATCTAGTTAGTTTCTAAGTTTGAGTTTGCACTTGTGATGATCTTCACCCTCTGAAGACGAACAAGCTATATTTGAGTCTGTAAATGTAAGTTCTGGTTCATATAGGTTGGGAGTCCCAGAATCCTGAAAGTAATCTTAGACCTCACTGATGTCTAAAATCTCAAAGGCCCCAATTTTCCATATATGAATGAATTGAGTCTTTAAATATATTTGGTCAGGTTCTGCATCTTCTGAAGTTGTGTTTGGTCGTGGTATCTCTTTTGGCAAGGTGTGTGCATTTGAGTATTGTGATTTTTCTGCATTTTGTCTGTGTGTTGAGTGTTGTGTATGCTCTCCCTTTGTGCTTCGAGCGATCAGTTGGGATCAAAAGCAATGATCTCAAGTGAAAAGAGTCTGCAAAACTGTTGGAATATATTAAACCCTCTCATAACTTAGGATAAAATATTTAATCATTATTTGATTAAATTCCTACCCACTAGCTAATTAGTTGGCATCCACTTGCACCTTAAAGTCAACACATGCTATCTATACCCCAGGAATGCTTTATTTCTTATTCTGGGTTGATCTTGACCACTTAAGGACATCCAAAATTGGTAACCATGCTTTACTGCAAATTCTGCTTTATTATGCTTTTCTCCTAATTTTATGTGCATACGGTAAAGCTAGTTAACTAGGAAACTGGTATCTTTTGTTTCCAACGCATCCTTCATGACTTTCTCTCCATATTCCAGGATTAGCATTTTTTTTCCATCACTATTGAAAACTCACTCATTATTTTTCTAATTCGTGAGGCCATTGACTGATTTGGGAAGTACTTTAGCCACCTATGGGGTTTTATCATATTTTGGTAAGTGATCCTTTTTGAGCTTTATGAGTTGTCTCCATAGAACTCGATTTTCCTTTGAGGGATGTACTATTTATGTACACTGTTATTCATCATTATTCAATGGAAGGACACACTTCAATATTCATCTCTTCATTCATGTGATTCAGTCTCTTTTATTCTCTCTATTTTTCCTATGTATGCTTGTGAGAATTATCTTAGTAGCAAGATCTATTTCCAGTGCTTCTTCTTAGCATCTTTTCTCATAGCATTGGAGCTATTATTTATACATGGTGTCAGAGATACAGGGATCACAACCTTGCAATATTCTACATGGTATCAGAGTGCAAGGTTGATCAAGTTCTACAAAGTTGTGGAGCTAACTGTTCTCTCCAACACAACACATCGAGTCTCCTATCCCTTTTTGAAGAAGAGCTTGTCTAGCTTACAAGATTTTCTCCTAGTTTTGTTTTGTAGGTTGTAGAGAATTTCTTCTTCAATGCAACAACTCAACAATATGGATTCTTCCTTGGCTATAAGAATTACTCCCTTCAACTACAATGAATGGAAATCCAAAATTGGCATTCTATTACGCAGTAAAGGACTATATAGAGTTACTCTAGCTTTGGAGAATGATCCCAATGATGTGATTGAGAAAGGTAAGTGGCATTGTAGGTTGGATGGAGCCTATGGATTGATTTTCCTCTCTATTTATCCTTATCTACTCTTTATTCTAGATGGTTTGACCACTCCAATCTAAACCAAGTGTGGACTCACTAGGATTCTCTCTCTGGAGTTCAAGATGAGCTAAGAGTGCATCGGTTGGAGATTGAGTTATTCTCACTGAGTCTAAGCAGTTTTGTTTCTCTTAAGGATTTCTTCACCAAGTTCAAGTCACTTGTTCTAATTCTCAATCAATGTGGGATTCAGAAAGAATATGATCAATTAATCATTTCCATTCTTTCAAAATTGGGTCTTGATTACTCAGTTTTTGTGTCTACTTTTCATGCTACTAGGCTTGTTGTTCCTAAGTGGAAAATGCCTTCATTAAATACTTTTATTGATTCACCAAAAAAGGAGAAAGATAAATTGATCCATATGGGTGTCCTTAATTATTCCAAGGGCAAGGTTAATTCTCTCATGGTTCAAGGAAGCAAGAATTTCAAATCAAAAGAGAAGCAAATTCTGAAGAATCCAAAGTTAGAAATTGAAGATGAAAGTTCGAAGCCTACTGATGAAGATTCGGTAAAGAAGGGTAAGAAGAAAGGGAGCACAAACAAGTGTTCTTATTGAAGCAAGGGTTTTAATTCATATAATAAGGGTTTCAAGAATAATATGGACATCATGTCTCATCTTCTTGAGAAACACAAGATCGAAGTTCCAGATGAACTAGAGAATCTTGTTGATTCCTCAGAACACTGCCATAGTACGTAGTTCCAAGGTGATATAACTTATGCTTTGAGTGCTAGAGTTAAATGTTTTTCTCATGTCTATGATATATCAGAATCAGAAATATCATATCCTTTCTTTGATAATCCTCCTCTCAGTCTACTAGATTCATCTCCCCAAAATTGTGATTTTTCACTAGATATTGACTTGTCTTTGAGCAACTCTTCCTCACAAGCTTATATATCTGATTTAGAAGATTGTTTTCAGGATGAAATTCATGTCATAACACAAATAATACCACCATCCATATCATCTACCATACCTCTCAATAATCCTAAGACTATACAAATGCCAAGTTCACTAGTTGCTTCCTCATTGGTCTCTTATGCAGTGTTACTTGTCTTACATGGTTTGAAGTCTTTCCTATCTTTGAGTGGTTGGTTATACATGAAATTAGTCATATTTGGACTGATATTAAACATGTTTGGATATTTTCTAAACACTTAAGGTTCATATCTCATGTCCATTCATCATTCATATTTTTACACCTATCAGTTTTCCTAGTCTAGTCCTATATCCTCATGGAGTTACTGAAGCCTTTGTCTTTTCTGTCCCATATGCTAATGTTTCTGATATATCAGAGTTTTATCAGCCTCATATCAGATTTGTGAAGGTGCTACATCGGATTGGAAGAATGACTTGTGATTCACATCACAATTTTGCAGCTATTCAAGGAATTGAGTGTGTAATAAATTGTCTTTCTTTTTGTACTCTTTGGGAAGGAGTATGCATAGATATCTTTTCCATTTCAGATTTTGTTTGCAGATCAGAGTTTGACAGCAGCAATAAGCATTCAGATAATTCTCCCACTTCATCAGTGGATGACATACCAGGAGCCTCTCAACTTCCTTCTTGCAGGTTCTACACTCTAGTACATGATCATGGACTTCATTATTTCTTCATCAAGTCTTTCATCTAGAAGCATTTCATTCAGCTCATTCAAGTGAAGATAAATATATGTTGAAGACATATTATTTCAGATCTTGTGCCTTGTCCTCTCTTGAGGGAGGATTTTCCCCATGTGGTTTTTCCTCTTTCCTCATTTTTTTGGACATGAATAATTGTTAAAGGGTGACATGCCATCATAAAGTCAGACTTAAAGGGAGGCGTTGGAATATAATAAACCAACTCATAACTTAGGATAAAATATTTAATCATTATTTGATTAAATTCCTACCCACTAGCTAATTAGTTGGCATCCACTTGCACCTTAAAGTCAACACATGCTATCTATATCACGAGAATGCTTTATTTCTGATTATGGGTTGATATTTACCACTTTATGGCCATCTAGAATTGGTAATTGCACTTTACTGTAGATTCTTCTTTATTGTGCTTTTATCCTGCTTTTATGTGGATAAGGTAAAGCTAGTTAACTAGGAAACTGGTATCTTTTGTTGCCAACCCATCCTGCATGAGTTTCTCTCCAAATTCCAGGATTAGCATGTTTTTCTGTCACTCTTGATAACTCACTCATGCTTTTTTCTAATTCGTGAGATCCTTGACTGATCTGGGAAGTGCTTTAGCCACCTATTAGGGTTTATCATATTTTGGTAAGTCATCCTTTTTGAGATTTATGATTTGTCTCCATACAACTCAATTTTCCTACGATGGATGTACTATTTATGTACACTATTATTCATAATTATTCAATGGAAGGATACACTCCAATATTTATCTCTTCATTCATGTGATTTAGTCTCTTTTACTCTCTCTATTTTTCCTTTGTATGCTTTTGAGAATTATCTTAGTAGCAAGATCTATTTCTAGTCCTTCTTCTTAGCATCTTTTCTCATAGAATTAGAGCTATTATTTCTACAAAAACTAGTAGTGTATGCTCTCCCTCTGTGCTCAGTGCGATTAGATGGGATCATAAACTTTGGTTAGTTTTTAAGTTTGAGTTTGTGCTTGTGATGATATTCTCCCTCCAAAGACGAACAAGATATATTCGAGTCTGTAAATGTAAGTTCTAGTTCATATAGGTTGGGAATCCCATAATCCTAAAAGTAAGCTTTGACCTCACTGATGTCTGAAATATCAAAGGCCCAAATTTCCCATATATGAAGGAACTAATTCTTTAAGTATTATTGGTCAGATTCTGCATCTTCTGAAGCCGTGTTCGGTCTTGGAGTCTCTTTTGGGATAAGAGACAGGTTATTAATATTTGTTAGAAAATAATGCTCCAATGATTTAGGATTTGATATTTTTTCTATGACGACAGCTCATATATATATATATTGTAAGCTACAGAGATTTGATATATTACAGAGGCAAAAAATACATAGTTTGTCTTGGCTACCTAAGGTGGAAGGAGGTGAAGTCCCCTACAGAGCCTCTCAAAAAAGAACGTCTAAGATGACCAAGGTTGTAAGTACAGGCTTAAGGTCCACAAACTGAGACATAATTACAGTAATCCTTCATAAAAAAATGATAAGATCATATACTTGTGCAAAGACAAAGGTTCCATAGAAGACATGAAAACAGACAGTTACATGATAAAATAAAAATAAACCAAAACTACTGTTGTCTTGACCAAAAACCCTAGATGACATGTCCATTAAGCTGGAGGAGTTTCTTCAGTGATGGGGAAGGCCCATCTTTCTTCCTGCGACAAAGTAGGCGAGTTGGTGGCATCATTCAGGACCATAGAAATCGTATGCTGCTACGGCTGTTGCTCAGACTGTTGGGATGACATTTCCTTCATACACTTGAAGAGAGGCTCAACTGTGGAGGGAACCAAAAAGGGCTTGACGCAAGGAAATTTGGTTGAGCAACCGATTGCACTACCTCTACCACCAATACTGGAAAAATCCCGGTCTCTAGATTCACTACCACTGGCACCACCACCCTGAGTACGACCCCCAGCCTTCATCCTGTTCAAACTAGAGATGCCAGTTGTACCTTTCCAAGGAAATGAATTGTCCATCGCCATAAGCTTAGCTTCAATATCGATGATTTTAGTTTTCATGGTATGAACAACAACCTGAGCCTCAAACTAATTGCTAAGCATATCTTTCGCTAGGTTACAGAGCATGTTCTTCATCATCCAATAATGATTAATTTGACTACCATCCTCACCATTCAAGAGCTTTTGGTTGAGGACTCGATTCTCCCAAGCTTCAACTAAAACATGAACCCACAGAGAGATGTGAGGTTCGTAATCCACCAGTTTCTGTGAACTACAACCCCTCTAGGATTTGCTATGCCCAAAGCTGGCTCTTCATGGAGTTCCTCTCTATAGAGACATGGTGGCCAATTTGAACCTGAAACCAATTCGATGGGGAAATTTCTTTCCTACAGAGGACTGATAGAGCATAGGAACTGATACACAACAAATCTCTCGATGCACAGCAAGCCCGATAATGCTTCTATCCATGCCATAAATCTTGAAATGATTCCAAACTAGACACCTATCATTCGAAGTACCTGGAAGCATTAACGATCGAAGAAGAGCCATGAAAGCACCTAGGAGGATGGACCTTCACCAGCCTTACTCGCATGAGCTGAAGTGATAGAGGAAGTATCTCCCATGCACAAATATCTTTGAGTGTTCTAGAGGTGTGAGCTGTCGTTGTGGGTGTCGGTGATGGACACGAGGAGGGTGACACGTGCTCTTTGCGATGGCTGAAAAGAGGGACGGCTATCTCCTGAAATACCACCCACATCCGACATATTTATATATATCTATATATCTATATATCTATATATATATATAGTTAGTTAGTTAGTAGTGTCTTAGTTGTATATATGACAATGATTTAGTATTTGATTTTGTTTCTATGACCATAACTCATATATATGTGTGTTGTTAGTAGTGTCTTAGTTGTAGGTTAAAGTGTTAAAATAAAGGTGTGATTCAATGTTAAAAAGTGTAGGAGATATAATTAAGTTCGTTTAGAAATGTATATCTTTGAATAAATAAAAGAGTCAAGTATTTAGTGTGTATCTTCAATTTTTGTATTATTATTATTTCTCATTATGTTTTTTTTTTTGTAAATTCAAATTCTAATATATTGATTCAAAATAATAGTACAAGAAAAAATATAGATCATGATGGAAGTTCTGTGAACTGAAAGTTGCAGAGATAATTTTGAAGCCTACCCCTATCGGTAATTCATACTTTTTACAGTAAAATTAATCCTCCCTTTGGGAGGGAAAACATATCATTGTGATAGAAAAATAAACATTATTGAAGAAAACAATAGAGTGTTACTATCATAATCAATTGATAAGGATAGACCCAAATTTACCGTGAGAGAGATAAATAAAAACCTAGGAACCTGGACTTATGGCTTGGATGGATTCTCCTCCTCAATCGAAACACCAAATCCAGATCCAATTTGCCTTTTTGGTTGTCCTTTCATTTGTGGAGCTGGTGGGTTAACATAATTGTATCCTCCATCCTTTCCAGAGCTCTTAGATTCATTGAAAATATCCTCCTCGTTGCTCAAGTCATTGGTGAAAGAGGAATTCCTCTTAATCGGGAGCGGTTCTGTTTTCCTGTATTCCGCAACAATATTGATGGATACTTTACCTTGCAGGGTTCCCGCCATGGTCCTCAGAGGAGGAGGAGGTTGATGTTCTATGTCCATGGGATCATTCTGAGTATCTGTAAGATGAAGGATAAACATGGCCAGGAGGTTATTTATAACCCAGAAGTTGTCTACGCATGACCGTCCTATTCACCGCGGAGAGGGAGCCCATGAGATTGTCCTCCAAATCATCCATGATCTGACAGAGATGGTATGGGATTTTGATGTCATAGCCTTCACTATTTTCCTGAGCAGTGAGAGTTCTTGCACACTCATTGGAGTTTCCATGACCTCCCCGTCCCTGCCTTGGTGGAGCTCGTAGTCTGCGAGACATCTTCAGGTGAACCAAAAGCACGGTGTAGTGTAAGCTCTGAACTTCAGATGAGAAGGTAGGTGCAAGAGGATGGAAGCTAGTGCACTTCATAGATGCCACATGCTCTGCATAATTGTCAACCTTCATTGAAATATGTATAAAGGAACAAATGAGGTAAGCGGTGATGAACATGCTACCCATATGAGGGTTGCACAGAACATGAGATGCTGGTAAATTCACCATTAATATGAAAAGTAGAGCATCATACCAGGTGACAGAGGGAGTTTCACCTCGCATGAATAACCTAAAGAGCCTGCACGGATCGAGGGAGGGGATGGACTATGTCATTAAAGACTTAATGATGGGCAGTTTGGGGAGTGACGTCGGAGGACAACTGTGTGTCACTATAGACGCTCCCGCTACTCCTTTGAGCCAGGTAATCTTTTGCATCTGAGTGATATTCCTTAATATGTTGTCAGGGTATCATAGAAATATTGAATGTAACTCCCTTATGGAAATACTCAAGAAAATGACATCTTGTGAAAGCTTATTTTTGTAGGTGTTGAAGAAAAATAGACTATAGTAGATTTCTATGGGATATTGTAGAAGGTTTTTGTAGTTCAAATTTAATATAGAATCCTATGAATTCCATGTAGATAATTGTTTGTATAAGATACCATTTGTAGAGTCAAATTGATCAAACATCACCACAACTCCTATTATGAAGACTCATGATTGGTAAAGAACTTGCTTGTTGACATCAATCACTAGTTGAGTACCCATAATTGTTATCCATCTTGGAAATATGTGTATCACCTATTGCAAGTTAAAAAGACAAATCACTCCAAAGGATATAAAATAATTTCATATTTCCTTTGTTAAGTGCAAGCTATTTGTTTCTAAAGAGATTGATCTAGAGTTGATCCTTCACTTTATCATAAAATTTGACAAAAAAACTCCCTAACGTATTGGGCAGACTATATATGTGCATAGAAAGAAATCTAGTAGAATGAGGCATCCATAAAAATAGTTTCAAGTTTGTCTCTCATTTAAAGACAACATAGTCGATATATATATATCTAGTACCCACATGGGATTTGAACTTGTGACCTTCCGTTTACAATTTCTCATCTCAATTACTTATTACCAATTGCAGTAACTTCCGTGGGACAACATAGTCAATATATCAAGATTTAAACTAAAGTTATTTTATTTCTTTTATTTTAATTTTTCAGTAGCTTTATTGGTAGTTTTTTTTCCATAGTATAAAAGATTCAATATCCTACACAAGTTCAAATATGACGACAAAAAAATAAGGAATTGATTTCTTAGTCGAAAGAAAATGTATCTCCAAATCCAAAGGGGGAATTTTAGGTTCAACATAACATGGATGATTGATAAATAGTTTGAGATGATGTCATATTGAAGAAATTATACATTATTGGGGTTATGAGGCATGCATATGAGGATTGTTTTCCAATAGTTTATAGGAGATGTGTGATTTCAAAGTTTTCTATTATACATTTACAAGGGTTATAAGATTTCAAGTGTTAATGATGTCTAATTATTCTAGGAAACTTGAATCACAATAAGATGAATATAGCTTTCAGAATATTATGATACAAATTAATCAAGTTCAAAGTCTGCAAGATTTATGAATGATCAAGATGAAAACTTCAAATTATGTTTTGTTATCATTCAGTTTATACATAGTTATATTTAAAGGGGGTGTTGGAGAATAATACTCTAGTAAGTTATGTTATATATTGTTAGGATTTAGAATTATATTATATATAATAACAACTCATATTAATATGTATTGTTAAAAATATTTGAGTTGAAAATTAAACTTAAAATACGTTAAAAATTATATATATAAAGATAAATAATATATAAAAATATTATGGAATTCATTAATTGATATCCTTATTCTTTATCTCCTTAATGCAATGAAAAATATCCTAATAAAATAATGTGGGATGTATCCCATTGACGTGTTTGAACGGTTGTCCAAACTAGTAGTTTATAGCAATGAGGGTATTTTGCACTACAAAGAGTTTCTGGAGGGGTCCTTTGTTTATGAAGGGTTTGTTGATATATTTTGACCGATTAATTTATGTCTATCATAGTTTTATTATTAGGAAGTTGGTTCTTTTTATACTTAATGAGGGTTTCTAGAAGACCTAGTATTGAGGAACTTTATGAAGTTTTGGTATTTTGTATAAGTTATTAGGTTGAAGGGTATTAGCATGTTATTTAGTCTTGACTATGTTAGCTTCTCATGTTTGGAAGATTGAAGGATGAAGTTGGAAGTATTGTAAAGTCTCTATTTTCTTTGATTCTTATGAATAACAAGAAAACTGTTTTTTTAAGGTCCTTTCATTTTAACAATACCCCATGCTATCCATATGTAGGGATTCAATTCTAAGATTGGTTTCTTGGGTTTCCACCTGATAGGAATATAGTTTTCTCCATTCAATTAAATATTACATCCAAACCTCCTTATAGAATGATTTCACTCAAATTGTGCGAGTTAGAAATGGAATTAAAGGAATGACTAGATTAGGGTTTGATCAGGATAAGTATCTCACCATGGGGTGCTCTAATGATATTTTTTTTTCAGGGAGAAGAATGGATCATTAAACTTATGGATGAGTTATTGTTGATTGAATAAATCAATGGTTGAGAACCAATATCCAATTCCAATTCTTGATGAACTCTTTGATAAAATGAAAGGGGTTGTCCTATTCTTGAAGATTGGTGAGCATTCATGGTGTCATTGGTTGAGCATAAAGGATGAATAAATTTGTAGGATTTTTTTTGAACACACTTTAGACACTATAAGTTCATATTGGTGCTATTTGGGTTAACTAATTCTCCCATTGTATTCACGAGCTTGATGAATGACAAGTTCAAGAAGTAATTGAACCATCTTATGCAATACTTCCTAAAAAATCCTCATTTATTATTGGTTCGAGAAAGATTGCGCAAAGAATATCCATCAAGTATTTCAATGCTTGCTGTATGGAAAGCTATCCAAGTGTTCTTCCTTTCAAAGTGAGATTTTTTATCTCAGACATGATCAGTTATGATTAGGGAATACCAATGGATCTCACTAAGTTGTAGGTGATCATGAATTTGGATATAACCTAGGAATGCACATGAGGTGCATCATTTCATGGTTTTAATAGGATACTATAGGAAATTCATGGAATGATTCTCAATGATTACCAATTCTATAACTTTACTTCAAAGAAAGCGATCAGTTTTGAATGGACAACCAAGTGCAAATGTTGATAAATACATTGATCCTACAAGTTCCTAACATGAACAAAAGGTTATCTAATTTTCATATATGCATCTTGATATGGATTAGGTGCAATATTTATTGTAGGAAGGTGATTTGATTTCTTTTGCTTCTAGAAAACTAAGGGATCATGAAATAAATTATCCAACCAATGATTTAGAGTGAAATTCCATTGTAATGGCATTAGAACTATGGAGGCATTATATTATTGGTCAAAGGTTCATGATATAGATAGATTGTAAGAGATAGCAATATATTTTCACCCAGTTTGCTCTAACTGTTTATCAAAGGAATTGGAGTGAAATTTTAGGTGAATATGACTTTCAAATTGCATATGTAAAAGGGAAGGAAAACTGAGTGGCTAATTGATTGAGTCATGAGCCTCAAATTTACTCCTTGTTTCCCTTGAAAGTTAGTTCAAGGGAAATGGTGTTAAACCAACTTTTGAATGATCCTTGGTATCTTGAGATTGATTATCTCTCCAAGATATTATTTATAAAGAGTGAAAGTATGAGGGGTATCCCATATAAGACAATGGTCTTATGATATATAAGAGATGATTTGTACACCTAAGAATTAGGACATATGAGAGGTGATCTTGAGGGAGGCCCATACGGACATTTATTTTGTGCACCCTGTAATAAGAAAAAAAGTATGCCAACTTGAAGTGATGCATTTTCTATGAAGGATATGCATAGTCTAGTTTATAGCATAGTGTTTGTAATGTCAACATTTTAAGGATAAGCATATGCACACATCAAGGATTTTACAAACATATGTTATTCCAAATATGAAATGGGAAGCAATTTCCATGGATTTCATAACCGAGTTTCCTAAAACCAAAAGATGGCATGATCCGATCCTTTCCAGTGGTTGCTAAATTGGATAAAAGTCCATCTTTTATTCCGATAAGGACCACATATGAGGTTGATGGCATATAATGAGTCCTTGTAGGCCATAATTTCAAGTTTCATGGAGAAACCAAAAATATCGTTTCCAATAGAGATTCTCTTTTACATCTAGGTTTTCCATGTTAGGTAAATAGTTGAAATTCAACACTGCTTATCACCCTCGGATATATGGTTAGATAAAAAATGTGGCTCAGTTCATGGAATAAATGTTGACAATGTATGTTATAGAACAACAAAGTTGATGGTAAGAAGTTTTACCCCTTCTAGATTTTTCATACAAAAATAGGTATCACGTCTCAATAGAAATGTCTCTGTTTGAACTCCAATATGGAATACTTTATAGAATTCCATTGAGTTGGCGTTAGATAGAACTAAATGACTAAGTCATTATTGCTATTGATACTATTTAGGAGATGGAAGAATATGTTTTTCAATTCAACAAGTACTTAAAGGAAGTGACATACAATTAAAAGGGTTGTGTCGATTCTCATAGAGTGGTCATGAGATCTAATGAAGCAGACTATGCATTTTTGTATATTAGATTGCATAAGTGTTTAGTAAAAATTGGAAAGCGACCCAAATTGTTCTTTAGTTTGATAAAACCTTTTCATATCATATCAAGGTTTGAACATATAACATATCATATCATCTTGCCACTCAAACTAAGTAGGATGCATTTATGTTTTGTGTGTCTATATTGTGAAAATATGTCAGTGATAAAAAAAAATTAATTGGTAAAAAATTACAAATGATAATCAAACAAAATTTCAAAGTTGAACTAGAGCCTACATTAGATTAGAGATCTTTACAAATGAGCCATTAATTGGTGGATAAACCCAAAATTCAATGGTAACAATATAGTAAAAGATTTACAAGATGGAAGGATGTTGAGGAGATGCATAAATAAATATCATTTTGTTTTAAATTTGAGAAAAAATTTTCCTAAAGATATGTAGGTCTATGTAGTAATTTATTTATTTATTTTACAATGAACAACCACATGGAAAACCCTTTGATATTGGGAAAATTGTTGGCCCTAATTATGAAACCTTATCTTGAGGGGATCAAGAGAGTTGAACCCGTGACCTCCCAAAATATGGGGGAAGAGGTCTCATATTTGTCCCATGACCACTTGAGCTAACCTTCGAGGTTATACATACAAACCTACATGAAAATATAAATATAGTTTTTATGTGGTTATATTTATGGCTACACTTGTAGACCAAGGAAAAATTTAAGGGTGAATGTTAGCCCATGGGATAATTTTTGACCCTTTTCTCTGAAAAAAGGTTTTGCCAATTTCCATTTTTTTCTAAATTGATTCACCCAAATTCCACGTGATAATTTTTTTTTCACTCTAAAAATCATCAAAATTGTCCAAAAACTATATAAAACCCTTAGAAATTTGAATATTTTTAGAATATATCGCTCAACATTTTATGGTTGGAAATTTAAGAATTAGTAAGAAACCTCAATAATAAGCGATTGGATGAAAAGGCCCAAGTCTTTGATGGATGTTCTAGATTATGTGATGCTTCTCACAAGTTGAAGGGATAGCATGCCCTATAACCTCTTTCATATTCCACCAAAGAGAGTATGTGACTGATTGGGGTTAGGTAGAAGAGTTAAGTTTAGATATGAGCATGATTTTGGATTGCAAGAAAAAAATATTATGCTAATAATATGATCTTAAGTATGTAAAAAAGGAAAGCATGATCCCAAGTCTATTTCATATCCAAAATAATCCAAAATACTTATCTAAATGACAAGAAATTACATTTAAAAAACATTAGATACTGAAGTAAATAAATTAAAGGGAAATAAATAATTTTGAATAATTTTATTTAAGTAGGATAGAATTTTAAAAAATGGATCACATAAAGACTAATAAGTTTTTAATTGAAAGGTTTACTAAAGATGGCTTATATGTTTCTAAAATTGACAAAAATACATTTTTGTTTAAAAATAATTAATGTATAAAAAGGAGTTATGTGTTTTTGGTAAATGAGCAAGGGATTTTGAGTTTAAAATTATCTACCATACCTTTCATTCATGTAAATGAGTAAAAGTTATTAAAATATTTGATTATGGATGTTTTTACAGTGGTAAGATATCACTAAAGCTTTTGGATGCACTATGTATAAGATTGTAGAAGTGAACACTTTATCCTTTTTTAGAAAATTACAATGGATCTGGTAAATGAAGGAAATATATGGACTTAATAAATAATAAAATGGAAAAGGTTAGTGGTAAACAAAACAAAAGGATTAAATCCATAAAATGAGGAAAATAAAAGTAAAGACCTCAAAATATTATAACTAACTAATTGTTAAAAAAAATGAAAACTTACAAAATTGGATAATGAGAATAAGAAGAAAATGGATCATTGAGAAAATGGAGGGATTAGTAATGAACATTAAACCATAATAACAAAAGAAAGGTTAAAATTCAGAAAAAATGAGCGAGAAATTAAGAAGAGTGGCCTCATCCATGAAAATGGTTGAATAATAAATAATTAATAAGTAAAGGTTATATAAAGAAAAAAAACTTACAAAGGGAATAGGAAAATGAAAGAAAAGTTTTGGGAAAGAAAGCCATATCATTATGGTTTGTGTTGGATGTTCAATTGATGGGGTTGTGGGAAAGATTGATTATATATTTGTATGATAAGTCTTTGAGGAAAAAGATAAAACTCAAATAAAATTTGTTAGATAAATAGGTAAATTAATAATTAATCTTTTTTAGTTAGATTAAGAATAATTTATCTATAATAATTAATTTAAATAAATTATATATATATAATTTTTCTTACTAAATTAAAAAAAAAAAAAAATTTAATAATTTTTTTTTTCTGTAATGGCTACTCACTTTTTGGAAATCTTGAATGGATATTGCAAAACATGTTGTGCAAGTTCCAAAATCGACATATTAGCAAAGTTCATCGAATTTCAAACGCTATATCATGAATTGGAGAGACTTACCAAAGAATGGGCTTTTAAGTTTTTAGGAAATTGTTAAAAATAGACTTTGCGTAGATGAAACATGGTGTCTTTGCGTGGATATCAAAAACATAATGTGTGTTATAAAATCATGGAGCAATAGAATACAAAAAAATATCTTTGTATTTATTACCAAAGTCTGTTTTTCAAATGCATGTCTGTAGAGTTGAAAAAGTCCAAATAAGTTAAAAAGGAGAGAGAATTGAAAATGAAGGGGCAGTACAAAATAAAATCATTGTATTACTCATGTCCGTTTTTCAAATGCATGTTATGGCTTGTAGATTTGGAAAAGTTCAACTAAATTATTAAGGAGAGATAATATAAAAGGTTGTATTGACCTGGATAGCGGGAAAAAGTTGAGTTAAATTAGAGGAGAGAGTAGAGAAACTTCAATTAAGATATTAAGACGAGAATATAAAAGTTCAATTAAGATAAAAGTTCAAATAAATTATTGAGAGAGAATATAAAAGTTCAAATAAATTATTGAGAGAGAATATAAAAGTCCGTATTGGATAGTTGGAAAAAAGTTTAATTAAATTAAAGAGAGAGAGAATAGAGAAAATTGTATTAAGATATTAAGACAAAAGTGTTGGGTCTCCATGATGTGTGAGTTAGCAATACGAGATAGCTACAAAGAAATTGGCGTGTTACCAAACGCTATGCAATGACTTGGAAGAGACAGGTTGGAGAGTTGAAAATTTCAAATAAATTATAAGAGAGAGACAGATTGGAGAAAATTTCAAATTTATGAATTATATGTATGGACTTGAATATTTATTTGATAAAATACATTACTGTATGTCTTTTCAGTATGTGTTAAAAGGGAGTGATGATCATGGAATTGGAAAATAGCCCAAAAGTAAAAAAAAAATACTTGGAAAATAGAAATAAAAAAATAGGTATAAATTATTTTCAATATTTAAAAAAAATATTATTTAATTGTTTAATATAAATTCACTTTTACAACTTTTTGCTTAAGAGTTAAAAAAAAATAACAATAAATAAAACAAAAAACTTTATTTTTTTACCATAAATTTTAAGACAATCTACTCTATAGTTAATTTATTAAATATTAAAAACAAATGTACAAATATGTAAATTTTTTTAAATTTTTTTATTAATATTTAAAATTAATTAAATTTTATATTAATCATTTAAGATATAAATATATTAAAGAATCATCACTTTCAAATATTTACTTAATTTTCTTCTTATTATTAATTTTTCAAAGTTATAAGAATTAAAAGTATACATCCTAGACATTATTATTAAAATAAATAGTTTTTTATTAATTTGTTTTAATTATATATATTTTTTATTAAATTAATTAATTATATATATAATTTTCATTTAAATTATAAAAGATATATAAACATTGCAAATAATGCTCTAGTGAGTTATATATATTACAATGATTTAGGATTTTGTTGTTGTGTTGAGGAGCATTCTACAATTAAGTAGGGGAAGATGTGTAATTTTTTGCATGCTCATCTTAGAGCTGTCCATTTTTAAAAAGAGTAAAATAATATAAAAATTAATAAAATATTATAAAAACTAACACATAGGTTCAAATTATATTTAAAATATTTACAAGGCATTTATATAAAACTACACAAATTGGATAAATTAAAACGCTTCCTCAAGGTTTACACTCTAAAAAGGTGTTTTCACCTTGAGAGATTTGATCCCTCTTGGAGCTTGGTAGATCCCTTTTTAGATGGATATATGTTGGTTATGAGGACACTTAATACATATGTGTTGTTAGTAGTGTCTTAATTGTAGGTTAGTGTTAAAATAGAGTAGTGGGTCAATGTTATAATATGTAGGAGATATAACTAAGTTTGTGTAGAAAATTATATCTTTGAATAAATAAAACAATTGAGTATTTAGTGTGTATCTTCAATTTTTGTATTATTGTTATTTCTCATTATTTTGTCATAGTATTATAGAAAGGGTGAGTGTAACTCCTTTATAGAAATACTCCAGAAAATGACATCCCATGAAAGATGATTTTTGTAGGTGTTGAAGGAAAATAGGTTATAGTAGATTACTCTAGGATATTGTAGAAGTTTTTTGTAGTTCAAATTTACTATAGAAGTTTGTCAATGTCATGTAGATAATTGTTTCTATGAGATACCATTTATAGAGTCGAATTGATCAAAAGTCACCACAACTCTCGTTATGAAGACTCATGATTGTTGAAAAACTTGCTAGTTGACATTAACCATTACTTGAGTGCCCATAATTGTTATCCATCTTCGAAAAATGTCTATAGACTAATTACAAGTTAAAAGGGCAAATCAATCCAAAGGATATCAGATAGTTGCATATTTCCTTTGTTAGGTGCATGGTATTTGTTTCTAAAGAGATTGGTTTGGAGTTGATCCGTCAATTTATCATAAATTTTAACAAAAAACTCCCTAAGTTATTGTCTAAGGAGAGAAGGGGATCTAACATAGATTGTATATGTGCATAGAAAGAAATCTAGCAGAATTAGGCATCCAATAGTTTCAAGTTTCTTTCTCATTTAAAGACAACATGGTCGATAGATATATATATATATATATATGAAGTTGACATTTTTGGAGAAGGTCTTAACTCTTCTTACCTTTTCATAAATTCCATGTCCTTCCATGAATTTCGGGTATATATATACAAGCGAAGTATCGACATTTTTGCCGAAGGTTTTAACTCTTCTTACCTTTTCATAAATTCTAGGTCCTTCCATGAACATTAATCTCCACAAGAATGTATGATGACACAGTCGACTATGAAGACGAGCTTGCGCATAAGATGATATTCAACTCAACAGGTGAGATTCTTTGTTCGGACAAGGATGACGATAGCACACAGAAATACCAGCCGCTGATTGCGATTACCTAAAGTTTGACAACTAAATTGCACACAACAAGGAAATCCAGATCAAGAAATGATGTGACACTCATTACACAAGCTCATATGCCCTCAAGCATGAAGAAGTCCAGAGGAATGAAAACAAAGAATTGTTTTCGAGAACTATGAGTTGGGAGAGACATATAGATAGCTGAAATACCAATTTAACTAAACCACACTTTGGTGGGAAGGTTCTGTGGGAAAGTGATAGGCAAGGTGCCACTGAACCACTTGATGGAAAATAACTGACTCCCTCTACTTGTTTATACACCGATGTCCCACATACTCCCAAGAGGTTGGTTCCTCTTCAAGGTCAATAAAGAAGAGGACGGTACCTCGCTGCTCAATCAAATATGGAGTTGAGGTCCGTCAGGGATGATATTGCAGAAATGACACGTCAACTTCAATATAAATAGAGAGCCTTGTAACATCCAACAAATCTGGGTATTTTTTCATTGTTTTCCAATGGTGTTTTGGCAAAAACACTTCCTATAGGTGATAGGTAATAAAATGGGGAAATTGATAATGCTTGAAGAAGACTGAGAAACCAAGGTCGACAGGAGGTGCGCCTGCATTATAGTGGAACTGTATTTGCAAGAAGGTATGTATGAAGACATCTTGATAAAAATGAATGGAAGTCTATCGTCACAGAGGTTGGATTACTGGAAGCTTCCTTTCTGGTGCTTCACTTGCAGGAAGGTTGGGCACCTCTAAAAGTAATTTAATACTACACTGGACAGTATAAAGAAACTTGTGCACAAAAAAATATGGGTTAAGAAATCCTACAAAGGTAAGCAGACATCTTTCAGAAATGAAATTGATGGGCAATGTCATAGGCAAGAACGAAAAGGCGACGAACCAAAAAATGAAAGAAACACTAGTCTCCCTAGATGAAAAGGATGAATTCCAACTCATCAGAGGAGAGATAGAGACTGATGCTGCTCCAGGCCCCAGTACATCCATGACGACAGAAGGTATCCCCACTTTTACCCTTTCTAGCTTAAATCGTCTCGTTGATTTTAAGTTAAAAGATAACGCTAAGGAAGTGGATAACAAACTTCCGGAGGAATGACCTAAGAGGACCCAAGGTATCACTATCGATGTAATAAGGGATTATAAATTGAGATCCAAATTAAGAAAAGATGTCCATCAGGTCTCCATAATAGGTTTATCTCCAAGTAAAACAAAAAGGATGCTAGCATGAAGGAAATCGCTCCTATCCAAGGCACAAATGCAAGTGAAAAAAGACATCAAGGAAGGCAGATAGTCAACTATTGGAAGGGCCCTTAGAGTGAAAAAGGCCCAATGTAAGGTTTCTTGATGTTATTTCTATCTTTCAACGTAAGGGGGCTAGGGGGTCCTCCAAATTAATAGACCTCAAACAAATAGTAACCTTGATTAAACCCAGTTTAGTATCCCTTCAAGAAATGATGATGGAAGGGGAGAAAGCCAAGGAGGTAATGGGTAGTTTCAAAAAATGTCTGCTAGATTAGAGGAAGAACTCAAGGAAGTCACATCTGAGATGGAAATTTCATATTGTGAACCTGAATAGGGTCCTTTTCTTGGAGAGGATGATGAAACATAGATCGTAGATGATTTTATGAACTCTTTGATATGTTCAGAACCACTTGAATATGATATGGTTGAGACTATAGATGAGGAGTTTTATGTTTTTAAATCTAATGTTTTATGTATGACTACAGATATTGGAGAACACTTAAATGGTGTGCTTGTGCAGTTTGATGAAGAAACAAAGATGCTAGAAGAAATGGATGAAATAAAACAGTTCTTGATTGAATATGTATTCAAGGGAAATAGGGACAGATAATCACTTGAACTTTTCTTGAAGATGAAGGAAGAAAAATAAATGTACAAAGACATTTCTATAGGGCAAAGTAAACATTGCATTTTGATGACAGAAAAATTTGAACAGTCACATTGGACTATCATTAAATCTAAAGAAGTAGAAGATGTCTTTTCTAAAATTGTGACGATAGAATATAATTTTGTTGTAGTAGGAGATGAGATGGTATCCTCTGAAGATTGTATGCAGTCTGTAGCTCAGATTGTTGAAGAAATTGATGATGGTGAAAGTTTGATGTTGTGTTTAGACCAATGCAAAGGGATGATGGAAGGGAAAATATCAACAGAGGCTTCAGAGTCTCGTGTTTTTTAAACTGCTTATTGGTGTGTGTTTGCAGGTATTAAAGAAAGTGAAGGTAAACAAAGGAATAAATCTGTCATAACAAAGGATGAGACCATATTGTCTCAAAAGGGTGATCAGTACCTAGAAGTGCTTGTTGTTGCAGAGTTGGCTAATGAAGACAACGATAAAATTTCTAGCCTCATAAAGTATGATGAAGAGTTAAGAATGCTGGAATATTGGTTGATCAATCCAAGGATTGATGAAGATGATTGCTTAATACTTGGTTGCAACATTGGAGAGGAGAATAAGGAAGGTCAAGGAATTGAATTGTCTTGTAATGATATTATTTTGTTACAACAGTCAAGTACAAGTTGCTGCAGAGGAATGGATTACTCAACTAATTCAGAGGAACACTTTGGAATAATTTATAGCAGAAATATGATTGCAAATGAAAGTAAAAATACTGAAGATATACAGATGAAGAAAGTAGTGGGAAGTAGAAGAGAGCCAAGAGAACAACAACAATTTTAGAACAAGAAGATGCAAGTATACCATCCAAAGGGAAGAATGGATATGGAGATTGAAGAACTAAGGATGTTGATGGGGAAGGTGTCTCAGAGAAGACATGAATAGGAAATGAATATTTACATGAGTAGAGAAAAAAGACAAAGCAATAGCATAAGACAGATGGAAAAAGAAGATTACAGAAGAAAATCTAGTGGAGCATTGCAACAAAAAGTATGGAAGCCAGGAGAATTACAACCAGTAAGAAGAAAATATGACAAACATGAAGCAAATGGAAAGCTTCAGAATAAGGTTTGGGATCCAGGAATAATAGAGATTGAAGGTTATGACCAAGACGTCGTATTTCTTTCTTCCTTGGGATTTTGATGTAGGAGCATCCTACTATCCATCCAATTTCCTTTGCTAAAGATTTCTAATCTTGGCCATAATCCAAGTCGATATAGCTTTAATCCCTTCTCTTTTTTTGTATGCGACCAAGTCGCAGTTAGCAGGATAAGGTTTATATGCACACTTATACCTTATCTCAGTAAGGTCTCTAACCATGCCTTTCATCTAAGAAAATTTTGTAGGGAACAGATCCTAAAATTCATGCAGTAATTCAGTTATGTTTCCCACAGTCTCATCGTCCAAGTAATCTCCAATATTAGCAAAATTTGGGTTTTCATCCGACCCAATATTTACTTTCTTGATCTTCAGTGGACTTAGGAATTGGTCACTAGACATACCAACTCATTCCATTGCATGCATACCCTCCGACTCATGTATGTTTATCTCAAGCAGATCATCATCATCCAGTTCTCCTATAATATTGTAACATTACATCCAATTGTGTACTGTCGTGGTGCATTGATGGAAATTTGTGGTTGCGATTTGTATTTCTTCAACTATATTTTCCTTTATTTTCTATAGCACAACATCAATCATCATATGTTCACTTGTGGACTCAAATATTTGGGTGAATCTTGTAACTAAACTTTCCCATTCGACAATTCCTTGTCATAGCTCCACTGATGTCTACCAATTTCTTGGTACCATTTCTAAAGTGTGCATGAATCGATGAACCCACTCCTGTCGTGGATATTCTTTCCATGTCCTATGACAATGTTCAATATGCTCCATAGGATTTGTTAGTCCTGTATACTTCTGATCAGAATAACTAATATCTTCCCCAAATATAATCTCTAGTAATCATTTACATTGTGGCCACTAAGAGATAGATTGTTTATGTGTACCCCACCATGTAGTGGGCGTAGCTTTCAACACATAGTCCAAGGCAGACAATCGCTATGATTTTGTAACTTTTTCTTCAAATTCCACCATAAAAGATGCAAGGTTGGGTAATCCTTCATATGTAGGTGGTGCACTTCCTTCGGCTCAAACCCTTCAGAAATATCTTGTGATTCTTGCACATCTTCTCATGGAGACTTCATGTAGCCTGTTCTGCAAATTTTTGAGGGCATCACCTGAATCAAATGTGCAAGAACTTACACTCTTCCAGCTTAGTACTCCATCAATTGTTGGATTTATATAGTATTCTTTTGACGACATGATATTATACAACTGATCTAGGTAATTGCCTTGAACTTCACTATTTACTGGCTCAACATCTCTTCCCTTCGAGCAGATCAATTGGCACAACCACCATTAGTTTAGAATATTCAAATAACAATATTATTTTCTTGAAGTTTATAATGGTTTGGTTTTCTACTGCCCAATCAATTCCTAGCAGTGCAGGATATGGATTTGTGTCATCGACAATGTCAATTACTTAGAAGTCAACATATGTTCTTAAGCCTTCGATTTCTACAAGCACTTGAGTTAGTATACCAATTTGTAGAACCTTTGACTCGTTCACAAGCCTTAGTTGAATGGGAGACCAATCCAATTGTATTTTATTCATGCTTTCCCATGTTTGTCTTGTAAAAATGTTAACTTTCGATCCCAAATCTAATATGATATAATCCATATCATATTCTCCATATCATATTCTCCTATATGTGCAGTCATTCGTAGTTCTCATCCTATATATAGTCTCTTCCCAATATACTTAACTCTTTTTTTAGGGTGCAGGTCATCTGTAGTTTCTTCTATTAGTGCTATCAGTTCTATGATAGCATCTTTATCATTGATTAGAGCTAAACAATTTTTGAAAAATTCTTTAATCTTACTAACCTTTTTCATTGGTTTCTTCCTGAATAACTTTTCAAATTGTTCAGGAATGGTTTTGACTCGTACCAATGTTGACATTTGATTAGCATAAACAAACTATGCTCACACATCCAATAATACTTCTTTCTCCTTCTAAAAATCTATCAGGGATTTATTCTATGTTGTGGGTCTCACCTTTGGTTCTGCTTACTATGTATTCGGGTATGCACTTGTCGCAACACCTCCTCTTGTAACGACAACAATGTGAGGTTCTATCGACTTGACATAAATAATATGAATGTTCTGGTTGGGGTTCGGATTTTGATTATGCACTGTATTACGGTTGACAATAGTTTGAGCCTTTCATTTCACAATTAGATGCAAACACTATTCAATATTGTGATCAAATGCTTTGCAATATGTACATGTTTTTGCAAAACTTTGGAAATATCGAGAAAAATGTCTTGGTTTTCCACATTTATAACATATGACTTGGACTCTTCCATGACCAAATAATTCTCCTCCTTGTTGTTGTCCTCTGGTCTTGAAAATTTCCACCCCGCCTTTGCCGAGGGTATTGTTGTTGTTGTGGATATTGATTCTGCTGGTATTGCGGCTGAGGGTACCGTGGTTGTTGATATTGAGAAGGATGATACTAAGGCTGTTCTCATTCAACTCACATATTCTCATCATTTTCAATTAAGTAGGTATCCATTGTCTTTTCTTGCAATAGCTAAAGTGCTCTGCAGTCCTTTTCATCATGACCTGCCGATTTACAAAATTTACAATATAGACTAGTTGGTGCACTTACAATCTTCTGTAAGTATAGACATTCTTCGGACTTGTGGACCCTAGTGTGGCATATTTTACACCAAGGCATACCTTAGGTGTTTAATGGATTCAACTCTCCTGTTGCGACATACATGAGCGCCGAGAAATTATCCTTATGGTGTTCGTATGTCTACATCTTGTACACAATAATTCTTCTTGAACTTCCTTTCCTCTCTTAATGTCCTAGAGCTACACCGTAAGGTTTTCCATCCCCGACTGAATTTGTATCATTCTTGTGTCAGTATCACCAATCGATGATGATTCTAACTTCATTACAATCTCCAAAGCTTCTGTCTACGAGACAATCTTCTGTTGCATCAACAGGGTTCGGATATGTGGTAACATTAATGTGACAATAAACCATTTTGTGTGTTGTACATCCAACATTTGGAAGCTCACTTTGGCCATCAATGTCTTAAATCTATGGTCAAAGTCCCAGACAGATTATGTCAGTAGTTGCTTAATTTACTTGATCTCAGTGATGCATTGTTATTCAGATTTTTGGCTTTCTAAAACATCTATCATACCCATTCGAATACCGCCTAGCATTTTTCCCTATACATTCAGGGAAAATTGTCCTAGTTGTCCATAGTTATAACATATGACTTGGCCTCTTCTAGGACCAAATCCTCCTCCTCCTTGTTGTTGTCCTTAGCCTCAAAAATTTCCATCCCTGTTTGTTGAGGGTATTATTGTTGTTGTGGATACTGATTCTGCTAGTATTGCAGTTGAGGGTACTGTGGTTGTTGATATTGAGAAGGATGATACTAAGGCTACGCTTGTTCAACTTGCATCTGCTCATCATTTTTCATTAAGCAGGTAACCATCGTCTTTTCTTGCAGCAACTGAAGTGATATCCAATCCTTTTCATCATGACCTACTGATTTACAAAATTTACAATACAGACTAGCTGGTGCACTTGCAATATTCTATAAGTACATATATTATTCGAAATTGTGGCCCCTAGTTTGAAATTTTCTACAGCAAGGCATACCTTGGGTGTTTAATGGATTTAGCACTCCTATTGTGACATAGTTCATGAGCATCGTGCAATTATCTTTATTGTGTTAGCATGTTCTACATCTTGTACACCATAGTTCTTCTTGAACTTCCTTTCCTCTCATAATTCCCTGGAGCTAAACCATAAGGTTGGATAGCTGCGACTAAATTTGCATCATTCCCATGCTGGTATCTCCAATCGGTGAGGATTCTAACTTCATTGTTATCTCTAGAGATTTTTTTCTATGACACAATATTTTGTTGCATCAACAGGGTTCAGATATGTGGTAACAATGTGGAAATAGACCATTCTAGGTGTTGTACATCTGACATTTGGAAGCTCACTTTGGTCATCAATGTCTTAAATCTTTGGTCAAAGTCCCAGACATATTATGTCGATAGCTACTTAATTTATTTGATCTTAGTGATGCACTGTGTTTGATATTTTGGCTTTCTAAACTCATCTATCATACCCATTTGAATATTGTCGAGCGTTTTCTGGACAACTCTTACTAACACTATGGAAAATTTCATGTACCAGTCAAGCATATGACCTCGTAGAGTCATGATCATCTATTCCTTCTTGATATTCTCATCCTGGATCTATCGCACAATCCACACAACTTCACAAAGGAACCAATGTTATTTCGGGTCCTCCAACCGATTTCCATTGAATATTGGTAACTTAATGTCAGCTCCAGCCATTGTATTTATTGCTGGTACATGTGGAACGGAATTTTGGTTAGTCGGACTAACTTTTCCACTATTTACAACGTTACTACTACTTTTATTTACAAATGCACTTGGAGATAAGTCTCTAGATATTACCTCTAGAGATGTATGCAGTGTTGTAGGCAAGTGTAACCACGTTCTAGTTATGGAGCTTCAATCGAATCTTTTGACTCTTCGTCTCCTTCATAGATTGACCGATATTCTTCTTCTTTGTCACAATACCCTTCGTCCAAGTACGATGCAAGCTAGTAGCCTTCTTCTTTGCTATTCATGCTGCAACTCCCTCTTCCTAATAGAGTCTTTCTTTGCTTACCAGATCTAAATCTTCTTCCACTTCTTAGAAATCCCAACTCTAGTTTAGTTCCACTGTCTCCTGGGAACATCTCAATTCAGGGTGTGAAATTTTTCATAGAGTTCTTCTGAGACATACCAACTCTATTTATACATAGTCTTATCACATTCACATAATACCCTATTCACATACAAGCATTTTTATCCATGTATTTAAATATGACAGATATCTATCGTGTGGTCCTTGAAATTTTTCCGCTCTACCTCACTGTATGAGGTTATTGTGTCAACAACAAACTCAGTAATGTATCCCTCCAAGATACTGTCTACTAAAAATTCCATAGCTCTCAACACAGGGTTTCTCACTCTTTCCAGTTGCTTAATTAATTGATTCCACTCCTTCAGTTCTCCTTCTTGAAAATTACTTTGTTGGGTTTCCAACTTAGAAAACCATTCACGCAACACAATGGGAAACACATAAAATAAAATATCATGAATGTCTGTATATATTTACCATCCCAACCACTATGTCAGGTTCCATTAAGATCATTCACTTTCTTTTTGTGCGAATTATAACTACTTGAAATCCACCCAAACCTGGATATCAGGTTTCGTTTGTTGCCACAACATATCCCTCACCACAATAATTCGGGTCTCGACAATGGAAACATTTGTTGTATTTTCTCCCTCCTCTAGGGATCCTGAACCAGGTTCAGTCCCTTCTACTCAGAGCAACAAATCCCAAGATATCGGCCTGACAGAGTGGAGCTTAGTCGGTAGCACCTGTGACATAGATGTCGTCTCACTCGAGATATCTCTCTTGAATGGGTAACTGCCAGAACCACGTTTCCACAGTTGGGTGGGGAATTTTTGGTAGCTTGGCCTTTTACCAAGGCTCTCAATGAAGTTCGGGGTGGAATATTTATGTTCACGGTGATTCAATAGTTATGCCACAACCCAACTTCTCTCATGCAACTTATTATATCAACATTAGTTGTGCATCATAATCGTATTCAAATAATACAATGTGACTAATGTACATCTATTCATTTATAAGAAAATATATAATCATTCATTCAATGAAACATTTACACAAGTATTTCAAACACATTGAAATTTCACACATATACACAAAATATAAAGTGGACACCCATCCGAGCAAAAAGCACAAGGTGCTCTTCATCTGGCATGAGGAAATAGATGCACCTTTCGTCTGCGCACTAAGATGCAGACTTCGTCCAAGATCTCATTCTCTATATTTACAGACTTTTCCTCCCTCTCATTCTCTCTTATCTTCTCTATGTTCTCTTCCTACTTTTCTCTACTAATGATCTGCACACATCCTCGATCGACTCAACCTTTCCTACTCTTCTACACACTTAGCTGCAGATCCTTCACTCGGATGCACTCATCAATACATAGACATCAACCAAAATCTAACAATCATAAGCTAATGAGATTCTATTCTTATCTAATTAAAGTCCATCTCAAGAGTCTAACCCACATACACCTTGGGTTCTCTCCTTTATAGCCTCATTACAGCCTCGATACATACTTGATACATACTCAATAAAGATTCAATACAGACTCAATATAGACTTTTTTCTGTCTCTTTCTCAGCCGACTTCCTATATCCATCCAAGAGGTTGTATTTTGTATTATGGTAGCCCCTAACAGGAGGCACTAACAACCTAACTTCTAGTGATTCCTTCACATGTGCAGTTTCTGCCAGCTTTAGATGAACTCGTACCCATGGTCGTTGAGTCCTATCACTTTTCGATTACTACGCCTTACTTTCATTTTCTTGCTGTTATACTACTTGCATGCCTTCTGACGTTGATATTCTATCATGCCTTCCATTTTTTCACTCCTTCCTTCTGTCACGGTTTCCTATCCTAGTGTAGCTTCCTCTTCTAATGCCTATTCCTCTTCTTCTTCCTTCCTTTCACTGCCTCTATCACAACTTCCTTTCTCTTCTTGATTTTTTGTCGCTACTTTTGTCATAGCTCCTTCTTCTTCTCATTTAGCTCTTCTCCATACTTAGGCAGAATTCTGGATGAATTCTTCCTTCCTGTCCCTAGGCACAACATATACCATTTATGAACAAATTTCCAAACTTGCATGAGGATTGAAGCTTGAGGTTAGACCAGGATGAGTGCAAGAAGTTAAATTGCATGAAGAATAAAGCTATAGAAGGTTTGCTCAGATCCAACGAAGGAGATCAAGTCCAGACGAAGATAGATCGATTTCATTGATCACACGGGGGATTCACCTTGTTGAGAAATATTTTATCACATTCATTCATACAGGGGGGTTTTGAGTTGTGAAAAATATGGTCAATATATTGTATGTATTGGGGCATGGGGAATAGGGTATGGGCGGTTTATAGGTATTGAGGGGGTATAAAAAGGGGTTTCTACTAAAAATAAGGAATATATTGTAAAAATAGGGGTTTTTTAATTGGAAATATGTATTGGGAGGGGGGATCAACAAAAGGATTTTTGTAAGTAATTTATCAATATCTAGTGAAATTAAGGGTATTCTTTAATATCCCATGAATGAAGGCATTATGACATGGTTTCGCTAAGTGAACACCCCGTGATCGATCGATCCTATGATCAATCAACACAATGGTTTCGTTGGGTTCCTTTTACATAGATTGGATGATACAGATTAAAGGAGAAAGATGGATCAATGATGGGGAAAGATTTAACAAAGTGAACCTACATGGGAGAAAAAAGATCTGCAAAGTTTAAGTGAGTTTCGCACTTGATCACAGATCAACATATAGGGAAGAACCCACAAGAGATCGATGGTTCATACATCGTTCCACCATTAAAAGGTGTGCGAAGGTTAGTTTAAAGAGATTGATGGTTCATATCGTCATCAAAATTAAATCAACAATCAAGAATGGGTTGAGCTGATTAGAGGTGCAAGCGTGTTAAAGCTACGAAAGAAAAGTTGTGGGAGACGAATTGCAGAAGAAGTTCAAGAAATTTTTGAAAGCTGACCTGGAATATGAACTCCGCAATTGTGGAAATATAGTTTGCGGAATGGTGCTTGCGGAAAGGTAACTTACGAAAACAAAGTTGCAGAAATGTAGCTTGGGAAAATAGAATTGCGGAAAGGAATTTATGGATCTAGAATTCTTGTGAAATCTAGCTCACCATGATCTAGATTTATGCAAGAATGAAACATAATACACATATAACCATAGAAACAAAGATGCAATAGAAATAACACTTCATTTCATTAATCAAAGAACTGAAACTTGTTTACATACATAATGGAAATAAACTAGCCAGAGTGCTGGTAGCTTATCCCTGAGAAGAGATGTGGTGGCTACATGCCTCTAAAATCTTCGTTACAATGAGGCTCGAAGGCATATATATTATTGAGAAACAATGGAAACACTATACATCCAAAAATCTAACCCTAGGAAGTGAAATGCCATAATATGGGCTTCGTTGGCTAACTTGGTACATCAATTTCTCGAGGTCGTAAGTTTGGCACACTACCTCCATTTGATAAACATGATACATCATTAGAAATATATATTCAAGGAATAGATCTAGAAATAAAAAATAATAAGTATGGAATAGAATCATTTCGTCAGACCATTTGATGCCGAAAAAGACGTCGTTTAGGGCCTCAAAACGGCTCCAGAATTTTAGGACCTGAAAACTACCAAAAATAGTAAATTGTGCTAAAATTAAGAAAACTAAAAAACTGAAAGAAACAATGGTGGGGGTCCAAGTGGAATAGGCAGGTGGACACCAATATCCTTCTCGATCATTCCTCCCTCCCTTAGGAAGCAATAGTCCCCATTGCGTCGAGTTACTCATGGTGAGCCACTTTCCTTGGTGAAGAAGTTTGCTTGCTTTGACAAATCGATATAGATGGATGTTCTGCTGGTGGGTGTTCTTGACCTCTGTGTCTATAATCTGATCATTTGTGGCTTATTCCATGCAGTCTGGCTTTAACTTTGTTGGTGTGAGTTGTTCTGCCATGTCTGATGTGTCCAATAAAGGTGGAAAGTAGGGCTGAAGGCGGTCCACATTGAACACTAGGTGCAGACCAAGGAATGGTGGAATACTGAGCTCGAAGGCATTGTACCCAACAGCTTTAATGATGGTGTATGGCCCATATCAGAGCAGGTGAAGCTTTTGGTGGGGTCTAGCGAGGCGCTCCTTCTGCAAATGTAGCCACACTTTGTCTCCCACCTGGAAGTTCTGTTGCACTCGATGTTGATCATGCCACTGCTTGTACTTAGCATTGGATATGTCCAATATGTCATGAACCTATTGGTGAATGTGATGAATGTGCTCACTGGAATTTGTTCGCCTTCAAAGCTTCAGACTGGACATGAGATGAATTAGCCTGAGTAGTTGCAAATGGCATGGCTACGTCAATGGGACATAGTGGCTGGAATCCCAAGCCCACCTGAAAGGGGCTATGGTCGGTTGAGATATGGAGGGATCGATTATAGCTGTGTTGTACATAGGGTAGGATCTCATCCCATTTGCATGGATTCTTTGAGTTGTACATGCACAAAATGTGTACAATCATCTAGTTGACGACCTCTATCTAGCCATCTGTCTGGGGATGGAAGGATGTGGACTTTGTGAGATTGGTGTCTAGCATTGACCATAGGCTAGACTAAAATGTACTAAGAAACTTTCTATCTCGATCTAATATTATAGACTGTGGGATCCCAAAGTGTACCCACACTCATTCAAAGAAGAATTTAGCAGTGGCTTCAGCTGTGATATTCTTCTTATAGGCAGCCATTATGGCCATATTTGAGAATCTGTTAACGACAACAAACACACAGTCATTGTCGTGCTTAGTAGAAGGAAGGCCCGACATGTAATCCATGGAGATGGATTAACTAGGTCAACTAGGGGTAGGAAACGGAGTATAGAGGCCTTGCTTCTTGATGGACGGTTTGGCAATGGTTCAGGAAGTGCAGGATCGGATGTTCTTCCTAACGTCCCGTCAAAGGTTTGTCCAATAGAAATACTTTTACAATACTGCCATTGTTTTCTCTAGCCCGAGATGCCCAACAAATCAACTGTACCGTGCTTCCCAAATCATCTTGGCATGCTCGCTTGAAGGAACACAAAGGTGTCCCATGTGACATAGTAATGCATCCTGAAGGTGAAAATTTGGAACTTGGTTACCCTCCAAGAGCGTCTTGTATGTGTGGCTGAATTTTGGATCACTCTTGTAGAGAAGCGACCAATCAAAAGTCTGGTGCCCATAAGAGTTGAGCACGGTGGTTATCGCTATGATCGATGGTCGGCTGAGGTAGTTTGCAACATTATTGGTGCTTCCCTTCTTGTACTTGATGTTCAAATGAAACTGTTGTAGATATGTGGACCACTTTTGATGGCGATCGTTCTGTAACTTCCCTTGTGTCTGTATGAACTGCAGGGGTCGGTGGTCTGTGTGGATGATTGTTTCCTTCCCCAAAAAGTAATGCTTCCATTTTTGGAAAGCTTGTACAATGGAATGCATCTCTTTGTCATAAGTGGGATATTTGTGGACCGTATCGGATAGTGTCTCATTGTAATATGCCACTGGATGCCCTTTTTGAGTAAGGACTGCCCTAATAGCATAGTCAGAGGCATCTGTCTCAATATCAAATGGTTGTTGCAAGTTTGGCAATGTGAGCGCTGGGGCACAGCAGAGGCGATGTTTCAATTCTGCGAATGCCTTCTGTTGTTTTTTTGACCAGAAGAATTTTTCTTTCACTCCTCCCTTGCTGACTTGAATCATGGGCCAAGTGATATGAGATAATCCCAACACAAACCTACTATAGAAATTAGTAAGACCCAGAAAGCTACAAAGATCTGTTAGAGTGGTTAGGGCTGGCCAATCCCAAATGAATTTGATATTGGTTGGATCCATATGTACCCCACACTCATCAATAATATATCCCAGATATTGAACCTCGGTAATGCCAAAAGTGCACTTGCCCAAATTGGCACACAACACGCACACAACTTATGCTTTCGTAGTGTTTAGAGGACCTGTCGGATGTGGTGGAGGTGCTCTTCCCAAGTCTGGCTGAATATCAGGATGTCATCCAAGTACACTACTACAAATGAGTTGGTGAATGGCCGCAAGATTTCATCCACCAGTCTCATGAAGGTTGTGGGAGCATTCGTCATCCCGAAAGGCATGACTAACCATTCGAAAAATCCCTCCTTGGATTTGAAGGCAGTATTCCACACATCGGTCGGTTCGATCGGTACCTGGTGATACCCAGAATTTAAGTCAATATTTTTGAAATATTTCACCCTTTTAAGTTGGTATAGGAGGTCATCAATCCATGGATCGGGTACCTATTAAAGACAGTGATCTTGTTCAGCACCCGATAGTTAATATAGAGTCTCCAAGTCCCATCCTTCTTCTGTACCAACACGACTGGGCTCCGATAGGGCAATGAACTTGGCCGGATATGACTCTTCTATAGCAACTCCTGAATCTGCCTCTTGATTTCATCGTTCTCCAGAACAAAGCATCGATATATCAGTTCATTAGGCAACGACGCACCTGGGGTCAGATTGATGGAATGCTTGACCTGACAGTGCAGAGGCACCCCTATGGGTGAGGTGAATATGTCCCGGTACTCCTCCACGACCTTGTCCATTTGTTGTTATTGTGCGGAGGAGCCCTCTTTGGAGGTCATGGCCACGATCTTCTTATTTCCCTGAGGGAGGATCATCAAGAATTTTTTTTATCGGTTTTGGAAATGAGCTTACTGCATTGTTTTGCAATAACCAAAGAGATAACGACAGGAAGTGGTACCTCTGGTATCTTGTACAACTTATTTCCCAATGTAATAATAACAACGCGAGGCTAGGATTCATACACAACATGTCGCTTCCATAAGTATGGTTGGCCTAATAATACATCACAAACATCAAGAGGAGAAATATCACATAATAGCTCATCGGTGAAGGGATTGATGCTGTAGGGAAGGCGGCACTGCTAGCTGACGTGGAGATCCTGTCCTTGGTGAAGCCACCCGATGGTGTACGACTATGGGTGTGTTGTGGTCAGCAAGCCCAACCGCTTCATGACCTACGCTGAAATGAGGTTCTTTTGGATCCCACTGTCGACAATCAACTACAGCGGGGAACCTTTTACCCACATCTCGGAGTCGAAAAGACACTCCTCCTCCTCTGAATCTTTTGGCTCTTCCTTTTGGATTTTTGTGGTGGAAACAGTGGCATTGGGATCTGTATCGATAATATTCTTTTCTATTTCATTCCCCTTCTTGGGTTCTAATTTTGTGTGAAAGTATGCATTTGATTCGCAAGCCTTTATCTCGGCCACTTGTGACTGCTTGGCCCAACACTCACTTGTATTGTGAGTGGGGCTCTTATGGAACTCGTGGCACTTTCCTACTTCCTTCTTCGGCTTCGTAGTGTTTCTCTTTGCTTGCAGCTTTGTCAAGTTTTCTTCAGTCACCATGCCTTGGCTGTGTCCTTGGTTCTGTGGTTTGGGGCCACCTTTCTCTTACTTCTGATTTGCAGATCCAAAGTCTCATTTTTTTTGTTTGAATTTTTTATCAATTTTGGCAGCATACTGGTATGCCGGACCAAGTGAGGAGATGTCGAGGAACTCCATTTCCTCCTGAATGTGTCTGTGCAGACAACTGCAGTACTTCAACACCAAATGTTTCTCTGAATCTTTGATACCCAACTTGGTGCGCAGGGTATGGAACAGATTCGTCAGCTCATGCACATCTTGATCTCTTTGTTGCCGCAGCGTAGTCCATTGTATGTACTTGTCGATAGTGTTCCTTTATAATATTTTTTGTTTATGGAATCTCAAAAATAATTCCAAGTGGGTACGGCTGAGAACATAGAGGATTCCCACTGTCGACAAGAAACATTGTGTGCATGGAAAATGACTAATAACTTTGTCTCTATAATAGAGAAGCATAGCTTAATTCATAATTAGATTTCTATATTTTTCACATTCACCTTAAAGGAACATTTCATATTATGATAATATAATTATTACATCACCTCTATTTCATCTCGACTCGGCTCTTCCTTATTTGACTCAAAATCAACTAGGATCTCTTTCACATTTTATGTATGTTTATAACAATAAAACAGTTATGACTAATATATGAATAGTTGTCTATATAAAATAGAAGCATACATTAATTCATATTTACATTTCTCTATTTTTCACTTTCGTATTAAAGTAGCACTTTATATTACGATAATTTAATATTACATCACCTCTCTTTCATCTCAAGATAGAATTTGCTCCACATATTAGATTTTCATAATAATTAAAACGGTTAATATATAAGCAACTTTGTCTCCATAGCATAGAAGCATAGCATAACTTAACACACTTACATTTCTTTATTTTTCACTTTCAGATTAAAGTAACACTTCACAATACGTTAATTTAATTAAGTACATCACCTCGTGAGATAGACTTGTGACTCGGTCTCTGCGTTTTTTCAAAATTTGCGAATACAACGCTTCATCTTTGGCATCCTTGTGCAATAAGGGAAACTTGTCGAAATCTGAAAATTCTAGGAAAAACTCTTCCAGTTTGGGAAACGCCTTTTTGTTTTTTTTGGGTACAAAACACTTTGGAAAAGTTGGAAAAAGTGACTACTGTAGTTTTCTCATAATAGGAATGTTTTCTAGCCCTTGATAATCATCTTCAAGAGTGTCACTATGGACTATGGAGTTCCATGAGAATGTGAATCCAAAAAATCCATCGAGTGACATCGCATTTATAAAGGTGAACTATTTCAAGGCGTTTCATGACATCCATGTCTGCTGGAAGCTGGATGAAGTTCATGAGATCCATGGAACTCGCTACATTTTCCAAATTACATTTAATTCCTTTCAACGTAAACTTCAATTCAGTGGAATCGACATTCAAATGTAGCATAAACTTGTGCTTTTTTATTCTTGGATGCCTGGAATTACTCAATGATTTCGGCAGCTTCTCATCTTTGTGCTGGACAAATTCAAGAACTTCGAATATTTTAACCTCAAATAGATCGACGCAGTGACCTGATAGAAGTATTTCTTAAAAATAATACATTGATATATCCCATGTTATTAAAAAAATTGTAGAAATTGATGTAAGATTTCTATTGTCAGATAACAACACAGTACAAATCCTTGGACAGTCGACGACCCCTTCGATGTTGGATATGTTGTTTTTAATCACTGAAATTTTGGATATATTGATTTTAATCAATGAAATTCTAGACAAGTTCAAGCACTCGTTTGTTAATTCTTTCAATTCTCATGCTGGATTTAATCACCATGTGGGTTGCTTATAGAATGAGCTAGATCATGCAGAATATCATGCATTTTGCAAAGCTTTACTTGCCCATCCCTACTAAATTCTGAACCTTAGATTAAACATCGATTAATAACTTGATTTATATAAGAGAGCGTTGCATTGTAAGCATCTTCCCTACTTGAAACAAATCCTTCACTAATCCATGCGTACACTAAATATTTTAGTATATTTAGGAAAGGCGGAAAAGTAAACAAAGCAAGTTTTCAAGTAATATGGTAAATTTTGCTAACTCAACCTTCAACACTTCATTGTACCACTCATGGGATTTGCTTGTAGATGCTCTGCTTCTAGATGCTTCAAGGTCGATTACCAATCAACAACAATGCTCCTTACTCTTTCCAAACAATGACCTATCATTTTCAGGGCCAAGGGTAACCTGCCACATCTTTTTTGAATACGTCTAGCTACATCTCTAAGCTATTCTTGTGGGGTATGCTTTTCTAGGAAAGCTTGAATGCAAAACACGGACTCAAAAAACGATTTATTCAGGTGGAAACACTGTAGCATTCACCACTTGCCTAGAACCCTCAAATTCTTTTACAGTGAGACACTATGTATGATATGGAGACAGGAGAGAATCCTTGCTAAGATTGTAGGTATGCGTATGATTTGGAGACAGGGGAGAGTCCCCACTGAAAATGTAGGTAGGGTTTATGTGATTAATTCAAGCAAGGCGATGTCAGATTCTAATTTTTTTAAATTACTACCAAATCTCCCCTCAACACAGATGTCGCGTTATAGATCTTCACATACCAAGAAATCACAGAGTTGAAATTTTGATGCAATTTGTCACTGGAAACCTATAAACGTTGAGTTTGGTAACCATAAGGTGGAATCAATATTAAAAATCTTGACACTTTGTACAATTTCATATGTTTGGTCAGAATGTCCCAATTTATTTTATTTGTTCTATGTCATATTATTAATTTCCATCGTTGCCCGTGTGTAATATCACTAGTGGAAAATGAGAGATTAGTGACTAAAAAAATGACCAAAATCCGCATATCAATGACCGCTTTTGGTTTGGCGATCGTAGGTGGCCAATTTACGGCCTTTTATTAAGCAACCAAAATTAGTCGTTTTTATTTTGGTCATTTATAGCTTGTCAATCGGTCATTAATTTGGTCATATATTTGAATCAATGACCAAATATATGACCCACATGGCACACTAGAATATGACCAAATTTGGTCGTGTAATAAAAGACTGTTAATTAGCCACAAAAACTGCTTTTTGGTCATTGATATGCGAATTTTGGTCATTTTTTGGGTCATTTATATTTCATTGTTTGGTTACATATCTATCAATTTTCGGTCATTTATATGCGGATTTTGGTCATTAATCTCATTTATTGGTCACTAATTTAGTCATTTTTAGTAGTTTTATGTGTGGTTATTATTTTTTAGTAGTTTTAATGGTGTCTATTACTAATCAATATAAATTTTTAATATGATATTATATTTAAATTTAAAAAAAAAGAATCATACATTATTTATCATCATTTAATACATATGTGAATTATGCAATGTCACATTAATTAGTTAATTACAACACTTATAAATAATATAATTTACAACCATATAAGTTTTAAACCGCACAAATTATATTATATATATGAAATGTAAAGTATTACAATAAATATGAGTTTTCTCAAAAACTATCTCCATATAACTTTACATGAAAATCATATAGTACATCGATGCATTTTTAAAATATTACAATGGATAAACCATCCCACTTGTACTTGGCTGCTAAGCCATACTTAGATCCCGCAATAACTTCAATTAACCTATACTTATCAGCTTGAAAGCCTCAGCAGCAGGCTCTTTATACTCAATGGCAAAGCCTTAGCAACAGGCTCTTCATACTCAATGGACCACTTAGTTAAGTTCACTCCTGCAAAATCCAATAAAAACATCTCATTAGAAAAACAATGAACTGTAAAGTAGAAAAACAATGAACCAAATTAGTTATAATATTCAATAGCTAACAACAATAACCAAGTTCATGTGCAAAATAGGAAAATCTAATCTAACAAATTCAAATTAATAATTCAAAACAATCAGGATTCAAAACATATTAATGTATTATCTTCCATAGAGTTATTTGGTGTATGAGAAATAAAAATCCATTGTGCAATGGTATATACAATAAGATACTTCATACATTAACTCATGCTTACCTCTATCAAGTGAGTAATACCAGAGATAATCAAGTACTCTAGGTTTGACATCTTCAACCGCTTTTGATAGGGAAGAAGAAGTGAGTCTAATTTATGCTCAATCGCACTTATTAACCTGCAAAAATAAACGATTGTGAATTAGATTTTATGGCTGCATAAACAAAAGCCAAAGAATCCCAAAAACCAACAATTTTCTGAATACATTATACCTCAAGAAACCGATCAACACAAATAAAAAGATTTTGTTTATCTCGCTAGACTGTTGCATCCTTGTTAAGTGTTGATAAAAGTATGGTGGCATGCTCACTAACAACATTGTTTTGATCACGTAAAATGCATATACTTACAAATATGTTTTGATCATTTCGCCATCCACCATGACCCATAAGAAAATGATCCCTCACATTATACCTTGTAGCATTGGATCCAACAGGTTCACCATCTTTTATCTCAAACAAATAAGACTTTTTCCCTTCTAATTTTCTTTATTTGCCTTCTCTTTCTGTGGACTTAAACACGACTTGAATCATTCTTCCTTTTTGTATGGAAGTTGGCATATCTTCACTTGAATCAAGTTCATTTTATATATATAAACAAAAACAATGCTAGCTATACTGCTGACATCCCTTATTTTTCTTTTAAACAACTATATATGGACTTTTATAAAAGTTCCCATGAAGGGATGAGAGAAAATAATAAGTTTAAAAAAAATGAAGATTTCTTTTAAATGCAATGAATGCACATATTTTAATGAGAGTTTATTAGGTGGCTTTATAAATTTAAAATAATTTGTTTTATAGAAAATCTTGTAATGTCAATAGGAATATATATTGTATAGTATTGTTATTATTTCACTAGTGTTACAATATTTTAAATGGCCAAAAGTCTTTGGGAGTTAAAATTGTATCTTTATATATTAGTCTTATTTATATAATATACTCAAATCTTATAAAGAAGCATACATATAACAAAATAATTTATTTTATTTTATTTATATATATAATTATCAAATGTAAGCACTAGCCTTTATAATGGTCCCATATGTCCTCTTATGGGTGGATATTAATGAAATTTCAATTCATTTAATTCCAATAAAAACCTTGTGACTACTATAGAAGGGAATCAGTCCACCTCTCAGCAATAAGATGGCATTGCGTCATAGTTGCAAAGTAGGAAGGCATTCTTCTTTTAACATAAACATTTGTTTACTACATTTACCACCATTCATCTTCATTATACGTTGAATTCATCCATCATCCTCTCATGTCACTGGTGGTATCAAACAGAACATTTTTTAATCTCACTTATAAACATTGAATTTATTGTAAATCCATTTGAATTTCCATATGTTTTAGTTTCTCCTTTATGTTTGTTATCACCCAAAATGAGCCCTAGATGGAACGAAGGATCTATCACTTGCTTAGCTATTCTTGCTTTTGGTTGGTTCATGCCCACACCTGAAAACATCCCTAGAATCTGCCTACAGTCTATTGATTGAGTCAGAGAAAAAAAATTGAATCTATAAATAGATCACAAAGGATAAATCACTACTAGCTTGGGATGTACATTGGAAACTAATGCCTGCCATTGGGTCATGGAGTGGGATGATAACTAAAGAAAATTCCCATTTTGTAATGGTGAAATATGATGAGGCATTTGCACTGGATGAATCTCATAGGATCAAGATGTTATGATCCTTATTGTCAATGTTGGAAACACAACCTTGTCCTAGTTGTCTGAAATCTAACTAAGGTAAATATTCTTATGCTATGAACTTTTGGAGTCAAGAACGACAGTTCAGATTCACAAAAGATCCATTGGGATAGGGAAGAAAACCTGCAAAACCTTGTGAAATTGATTGATCATATCAAATCAGAGGGTTGCCGGCATCAACAATAAAAAGCAACACAGAAACTAGAGAAAAAATGTGGACCATGTGCTGAGATTTTCATTCATTATCAAGAGGCTCAATAGACAATAATAAGTTACAATAAATATAAAATCTTAATGGATCCAACCCCCACATCATCTTTGAATTGTCATCATATTGTTGTTCAACCTATTAAAATTATTCCTTGCCATCATCAAATCTGCCAACACATGTTGTGCACTCAACATAGAGTATAAGTATTCCTTTCACACCAGTTGTGTGTTCTTATTTTTTCCTAAAGATAGGAAATCACCTTACCAACAATTATTCCACCCTCTTCAGGCCAACCGACATGCAATCTCAATTACCTTGCATCCTCATGACCTACCATAACAAACAACTCTTTCTAAGGTGTGTGCCTTAAGTGGGCCTTCCTTAGATGCCTAAACAAGCAATCAACCTCCTAGAACTCACCTTCACACATGCTGTCAATTCAACACATAATGAAGCCTCAGGATATGTAAAAAAATTCCTACGTTGGTTGTGCTAAAACTTCTAAACATTGCGTTAAGACTCCTCGCCAGCGAAGTGCATCCCTGTTATTGCATGATATAAATTTAAATCCTAACATAGCATAACCAACTATGCACTGTACATATGTTGAAAATAACGTGACACTTCAATTGTGGGAATGCATCTTTATGTCGTCTCAAAATAGAAAGTAACCCCTCTTCATGCATGCGTGTTCAAACTGCTGTAAAAGGGATAAATGTGTTGTTATGTAGTAGCGAGGAATCAGGAGTGTGTCATTTTTAGATTGTTAAAACAGCCTATACCTCCTTCATAAATGTGATGTGTATAAGCACACAACCACACACTAATCATTGCATTTCAACACCTCCATGGAATTTTGATTAGGTACCGGCTGTCAAGTTAAAGGATGCATAGGCCCATGATTCGGGTGTTTTCTTCTGCCATATGTAAGCCATTGAAAGAATGCTTGGGCTAATGAATATCCTAGTTCACAATTTTAGATTATCCACCCACTATGCATTTGTTCTTTTCCCCACTACTGCTAAGCACAAATTTCAATTTTTTTCAATGATATACGCAACAATGACAAGTCTGAAAGGTGTAGCATTTCCAACAAGGTTTCTAGCATCAATTACTTGCTAAAGCTCACATTTAAAGGTTGACATGGTGTTTATCTAGAAGGAAAAAAGTGGGTTTATGATCATATCAGGGACAGTCCTCCTTTGTGAAAGTCGTATACAATCCACAACATCAAACCAATATAATTGTTGTAGTATTCTCAATTGATGTCTGGAAGTCCATTTGGATGAATAAAATCCCGGGCTAATTCATTAGAGGAAATTTCAACTCAAAATGGGTGTTTTAACTTTTATTCAAATTCCATGTCATCATGTGTTAGCCAATGAAATTGCTTTAAATTTGAAATACCGTATAGGTCTTAAACACTTTTTTAATATAAATTTGGGGATAGGTATCATAAAAAAAACTACTTTTTTTGTTTGTATTTTTGCCATATCTCCCTATATTTTTAATCAAATTTCGATCAGGAGAGCTCATTGGATGCGGAATTAAATTCCGCATCCAACAAATACCCACTCTGCATACTTTTGACAGACCCTGCTACCCCAAAAAAAGAAATACCTGAAAAATGAAATGATGATGTCATCATTTCATTTTTTCAGGTATTTCTTATTTTTGGGGTAGTGGGGTCCGTCAAAAGTATTGTGAGTGGGTACTCGTTGGATGCGGAATTTAATTCTGCATCCAACAAGCTCTCCCGATCGAAATTTAAGTAAAAACACAGGGAGATATGTCAAAAATACAAACAAAAAATAGTTTTTTATTTTCTTCCTCCAAAATTAGAAAATATTATTTTATTATTTTAACTATTATTTTATTAGTTCATTTTAGGAGGCCCATTTTGAGTTGAAATTTCCTTTAATGAATAAAATCCTGGGCTAATTAGGTTTATTTTTACACATTAATTATTTGGTGTACGAGAAATAAAAAACATTGTGTAATGGTATATGCAACAAGATACTTCATACATTAACTCATGCTTACCTCTATCAAGTGAGTAATACTAGAGACACTCAAGTACTCTAGGTTTAGCATCTTCAGTTGCTTTTGATAGGGAGGAATAAGTGAGTCTAATTTCTACTCAGCTGCACTTATAAACTTGTAAAAATAAACTATTGTGAATTAGATTTTATGGCTGCATAAACAGAAGCCAAAGAATCCCAAAGACCAACAATTTTATGAACACATTATACCTCAAGAAACCAGTCAACACAAATAAATAGATTGTTTTTATCTCCCTAGAGTGTTGCATCCTTGTTAAGTGTTGATAAAAGTCTGGTGGCATGCTCACTAACAACAGAAGATGAGGCTTGCTCAATAACTCTTGAGAGTTTACTACCAATAAGAAATTCAATGCTGTAATAAACAGAAAAGAAAGTTATTTCTAACATAATGAACCATAAAAATGCATTCATAAGCTAAAAAGACATTCACCATATAACTAGACCAAAGAGACAAGATGCACAACCATAGAATTTTGAGTTTAGGGTTTAGTGTGTTATCTTCTTAGGTCTTTTAGTGTGTTTATCTTTTCCTCATGATTAGATCTTGTAGTTAAGTACAACAAGGAAATGATTATGAAGCTCTCTCCCAAGAAGAAGTAGATCAAGCTCTTTGAAGCTTGTTACAATAGTAAATGTAGAAGTAGAAAAAGAAGTGAGGAAATAGAAATGAGTAATGGAAAAATAATGGAGAAGAGACTAGGTGCCTTAAATATGTGGGCCTATGCATTCAAGCGCTTCCATAATTAAATATTGCAAAAAAAAAACACTTATTTAAATGTTGCATCTACTTGTCACTATATTTATAAATCTCATTTTTATTATATTATCAACAAGTGATCACATTGGGGAGGAGCGAGGGTTTGTAGAGGAGAGTGGAGGATCGGCTCAAGTCGCATGGATCCTGAAGGCACCAGGCTGCAGGCTTTGCCTGGTATCTTGGCCTCCTACAGGGTGCCATGGCGGCATTAGGGCAGGAGGTGCCTGCCCAGGACATTGGGTCTTCTAGCGTGAGGAGGAAGGTCTTGACAGAGGATGGTAAGGGGGATGGGGGTCAACCTGTTCCCAGGAAAGGCAAACAATCGAGTATGGGTGGCTGCTTCCCAAGAATGGCTTCCATACCCATGATTCAGATTAGATCTGAGGCAGTCAGGGGAAAGATCGAGACTTGGAAGGAAAAGGAACTAATAGAGAAATTTGTGGGGATTTGGCCGAAGGAAAAAGACCTGGTCAAGTGGATCAATGGGGTGTGGAAACCTAAAGTTCACTACTATCTACAACTGGGGTCCAAGGGTTTCTTCACCATTATCTTCTTTAACTAGGAAGATAGGGATAGAATCATGGAGGGGGGTCCATATTTCTTCTTCTCAACGGGCCTTTTCTTGCGGCCATGGAAGGAGAGTTTCAACCCAGAAACAGAAGACATTACAGTTTCCCCAGTCTGGATATGCCTCTTCTCCCTCCCAGGTGAATACTGGGACTTGGAGACCTTGCGAGATATTAGAAATAGTCTGGGAGAATTCATAAAAGTTGTAGAACAAACAAGGATCGAAAGGTACATGGCCTTTGCTCGGATTTGCGTTTACATGGATCTATCTAGAGAGCTACCCGAAGCAATCAGTCTAAAATAGGAATATGAGGAATGGATTCAGCCCATTGATTACAAACAGCTCCCCTTTAGATGCCGGCACTGTCATGAATACGGTCATTTGGGAAGAAAATACCCCAGAGATAGCCTTAGGCATGATCAGGCAGCCCCTGCACCACCCAAAGCTGTGGTTGATGACGGGTTTACCCAGGTCAAGAATAAACGACGCCGCAAGAGGGGGGAAAAACTCCGACGTGAATGGAAACATTGTCCCGTGAGAAAACTCAAGGGAACTCTTTCAAAGCACTAGTGTCCCTGGAAGAGGGTGAAGATATTCAGGCAATGCCAATGACTAAAGACCAGCAAAATGGCCCATCCAAATCACCAGTTACTAAGGAAACCCAACAGATGGAAGGAGCGGAGGAGGACGAGGGGGAAGATATGGATCTAGGTGAGTTAGAGCTAGATGCCATAGAGGAAGAACGTAGAAAGAAGGGACAAGGGTATGTCTCGCGACGTCAACTTGAACTTCTATAGGAAGCCATTATCCGAACGGGCACGATGGAAAGTTTGGGGATTGACCCGGACGCCCAGAAGGGCAGTAAGAGGAGGTCTCCAGAGGAGGAACTGCATCGTGGAAGGAATACAAACAAGCAACATATAGCAGCGATGGGAGAGCGACTGATCGAATCTGGTCAGTACCCTGCGATCCAGGTGGCCTTCTCTAAAGCTAAAAGGGTTTTCCAATGAAGCTCATTTCTTGGAATATAAGGGGGTGTATTAACCCTAGGAAGTGGAAAGCAATAAACCGTAAGATTAAGTAGGAATCCACAGATATTCTGTTCCTCCAAGAAACCAAATGTAGTTATGGGGGCTTCGCAAAGATCAAGGACAAGATTTGGAAGGGAATTTAGGTCATGGCCATAGATGCAGCAGGACAATCGGGCGGTATTGCTATCCTATGGCAGCCACGATTGGTGGAATTCTCCAACTGGCAGGCCAATAAGTTTGCACTAATGGCAGACTTTTTCTTTCTGGATTTGGGAGTCCAGGGAACAATAGGAAACATCTATGGACCCAGTTGTTTCCATGAGAAACAATATTTTATGGATTTCCTCAATTGGGTCCAGGAGCAAGCGAAGTAGGGGTCATGGGTGCTTGGGGGTGATTTCAATATGATCACAAATCTTGGAGAGAAGAAAGGTGGAAGAAGAGCCCTAGACAAATTCCAGGAAGTATTTAGTGAACTCCTTGCTCAGGGCTCACTGGTTGATGTGGAAACGGGGAGTGGTTGGTTCACGTGGAACAACAAGTGTGGAGGGGAGTACCTGGTTTCCTCCCGTCTGGATAGTTTTTTGGTGTCAGAAAATTTCATGCAAAATACGGGGGAAATTCTGGCTGATGTCCTATCAGTGAATGGCTCATACCATTGGCCCATCAGCCTCTCTTGGGATTGGTCTGGCTCCCCTAGGGGGAAACCCTTTCGTTTTGAAAGTTTCTGGATGGAACACAAGGACTTCAAGAACCTGGTAAGTCAGTGGTGGTAGGAACTGGTCCCCCCCCCCCCCAGGAACTGTAATGTTTTGATTTCAGTAGAAACTAAAGCCCCTAAAAGTGAAGATCTGCACATGGAACAGAGAGGAATTTGGAAACATTTTTTAGGACAAAAAAAACAGTTGCTGGACCTAGATCTCATCAACAGAAAGGGTATGGAAATTGGATGGAATGAGGATATGAAAAAAATAGAAAAGGAGCTTATCGGGCAGTTGGAAGCTAGGGAAAAACAAGAGTCGCTATATTGGCAACAAAAGGCGAGGGTTAAATGGCTGAAAGAGGGTGAAAGAAACACTAAATTATTTCATAACTCAGTGATCCAAAATAGGAGCAGTTCTAGAATCCAAAGGCTTAAAACTAGAGCTGGAAATAGAGTGGATACTAGGAGGGAGATAGAAGCTGATCTCACCCAACACTTCTCGGAGATTCTCAGGGAAGATGGGGGAGATAGAAGCAGGGACATCGAACAAATCAATAGGTTAGTTCCTAGATTGATCACTGGAGAAAACAATGAAATGCTGAATAATCCCATTGGGATGCAAGAAGTTGAGGAAGCAGTAAACCAGATGGCTCTGGGAAAGGCTCCTGGACCAGACGACTTCACATCCAACTTCTTCCATTTCTGGGATCTTGTTAAGAAGGATGTGCTCGATATTGTGGAGGAATCTAGAACCAAAAAAGGGGTCCTCAAAGCATTCAATGCTACCTTCCTCACCCTCATCCCAAAATAGGTGGGGGTGGATTCCCCCAACAAATTCAAGCTGATTGTGTTATGCAATGTCATATACAAGATCATCTCCAAAGTCATTGCCAACAGGATCAAACCCCTCCTCCCGATGCTTATAAGCCCAGAACAGTCGATTTTTGTGGAAGGTAGGCAAATCTTGGATGGGGTTATTCTTGTGCATGAAGTGCTGCATTCGCTCAAAAGCTTGCGATCCCCTGGGATGATAATTAAGCTTGATATTGCAAAAGCTTACGATAAGCTCAACTGGAAATTCATGGAGAAGATGTTGGGAGCCTATGACTTCTCTCTCGACTAGGTTGAGTGGGTCATGGGCCTAGTTTCCACACTTTTATTTAATATCCTCCTTAATGGATCCCCAACTTCCTCCTTTCAGCCTACTTGGGGCATTTTCCAAGGGGACCCTCTGTCTCCCTTTTTGTTCATCCTCACGGCGAAGGGCCTGAGTCACCTCATTGCGGCCCAGGTTGAACGAGGGGAAATTCATGGAGTGAAAGCTCATGAGGGGGTGCCCCTTCAGACCCACCAACAATTTGTGGATGACACTATGCTCATGGGGCACCCTTCAGTCCAAGAAGCTCGAAGCTTCAAAAAAATTCTGGACCTTTTTTCTCAAGCCTCAAGCTTGGCAGTTAACCCTAATAAATCTCAGGTTTTCTTTGTCAATACCCCCCCGGCCACACAGAGGAATATCCTGAGAATCCTGGACTTCTCTAGAGGGGAATTCCCGTCTAAGTATCTTGGGGTTCCACTGGGGATTGGAAGGCCGAAAAAAGAAGAATAGTAGGAAATCTTGGATAGACTAAAGCAAAGATTATCAAGATGGGTTCTCCGCACCCTTAACTTTTCAAGTAGGCTAATCTTAGTCAAGTCCATCTTACAAGCGATGCCGACTTACCTTTTTTAGATCTTAGCCACGCCAAAGGCTATCCTTAAGCAAATTCGAAGCATCCAACATAATTTTCTATGGGAGACGAATGGGGAAAAGGCCAAATTCTCTTTGGTAAGCTGGGAGGATGTTTTCAAACCTAAGGAACAGGGGGGTTTGGGCCTTAGGGACCCTGAAGTTATGTCGGAGACCCTTGGGGCCAAGATTTGGTGGAGGTGGGTCAATCATTCATTGGAACCCTGGGCAAAACTGTGGAGCAAAAAATATGCCAGGGACAGACCCAGACATCTCCTGATTCGTTTCAATGAAGCCCCTAGTGGTTCTTCCATATGGTTGAAATCCTTGGCCGGAAAATCAATTATCCAGGACCATAGTTTTTGGGAGATCAGGGATGGCAGTAGGGCAAAGTTCTGGGAAGACTCTTGGAACCAGTTCCTCATCCTCGGAAGGGACCCCCGGTGGGCACTCATCAAACAGCAGGAGATTAAGACGGGCAGGATCCTGGTGAACCAATCGTGGAGTCCAGGATTCCAAATGGATTACCATCAGTGGAACTTCCCTGAGAAACTTGATCTTATGAGTGAGGACGACTGGGAAGCCTTCCAGGAGGAATTGAACAAGCGCTATATCAAGGCTCAAGAAGGCCCTGATATCTTATGGTGGGGATATTTTTCGAAAGGATCCTTCGGCGTCAAGGAGGCCTACAGTATCGGGATGTCAAGGAGCAAGGCAATGGATGACATCTGGGGAAAAATTTGGGCTTCCAACTTATGGCCCAAAGTGGCCCTCTTTGTTTGGCGTGTAGCCAGAGGGAGGATCCTTACTTGTGACAACTTGTGAAAGTGGGGAATTATTGGACCGTCTCAGTGCTGTCTGTGTCATCAAGCAGAGGAGACGAAGGGTCACTTGCTAGATGGCTACCCCTTTGCTGCTGCACTTTGGGACAAGGGGGAGATGAAGTTCAGACAGAGCAATAGGATCTAGGGCCAACTCTCCCAGACCATTAGATAATGGTGTCTAGGATCCTTCAAAAATCCCATCATGAGAACCATCTAGGATGCTTTTCTGGGTATGGCCATTTGGTGTGTTTGGAAGGAGCGGAATGCTAGGATCTTCCGCCACCAATGCAAAAATATGGAGGCAGTCTAGAACACGATACAAGACAACCCATTATCTTCTATTAGGTGCATGTAGCGGCACGAACAGGATAATATTTTCCCAAGGGAAGAACTCTAGATCACAGAGAATTGGGGGCTGAATAGGCCGTTGATTGCTGCTCTGAGCTATCGGGACAAACTGTGCATCCCCTCTAGCCCAGCAATGTGGTCGACCCCTTCCCTTGGTTTTTTTAAATTGAATTTCAATGGAGTGTCCCATGGCAACCCAGGTCAGGCTAGTTTCGGTGGTCTTTGTCAAGACCATGAAGGCCAGATCAAGAAGGTGTTCATGGGAGCTATAGGACAGGACACAAACAATTCGGCAGAGCTAGAACGCCTCATTCGAGGATCGAAAGTGCTAATCAGTGGGGGGTTCCTACCGAATATAATTGAAGGTGATTCCAACACCCTCATCACAGTGGCTAAACGTCTTCTGAATGGACAAATGACGAAGAATATCTCTCCTAGCTGGTGCCTAGCATAAAAACTTGAGTGCCTACATGTCCTTCTTCATACGCACCCCACCATCTCTTTTCACCACGCCAGAAGGGAGGCAAACAAGGTTGCTGACTGTTTGGCGAATGCTAATGTGGTGTGCGGAGTCAGCTTCCGATGTGACAGGCTTGACAGAAATTAAGAGGAGGACTGGGCCCAGCAATGCAGCCACCTGGCCACTAGGGATCTATCCGTGATAACACATATGGACGATCAGATGGAAGGGAGGACAGATGGAGTAAGTTGGTGTGAGCACGCCTACACGCGACCAAGCTAATGCAGAAGGGGGCTGTTGGAATTAATGTTCGTTGGTGCTAGAGCTGGTACTTCTCTATTATTTTGTTTCTCACCGTCGGCTCTACCACGCTTTGCTTTGAGCATGAGGATCTTCGACCGGACAGGGTTCATTATCACCGCAAGACAGAGGCTCTCGATCTCATGATGGGAATGACGCAAGAAATGGTCAGGGACGGGAACATTCCCATGAGTGCTCACCTGTTTTATTCCAAGGATTTTGATATCTACCATGACGAGTTAAGCTCCAGAACGAGTAGGACTGTGTATCTATCTTTTGTCTATGCCGTGTTTTTGAGCTCGTTCCTATTAAGGTGTTCCATATTTACCTCTCGTTTCCTGTCTTGTCCTCGCAATCTTTCCCAATGGCCCCCAAGTGGTAGTTTAGAGGGGAGGTTGGCTCTGGGGAGGCGTCTGGCTTATCATTGGTTAAGGGGAAACCTGTCAAGCGCTAGACGTGTCAAGCAACCCACGTGCAACTCCAGGCTCAGGAGGAGGTGGACCTCTATAAGGAACATGTTTCGCTCAGTATTAGGCTCAAAGTTGAGAGGGTGGTCAAGGGGCTCTGGGCAGAGGCGAAATCCATGCCTCGGGAGAACCTTCACGCGGAAGTAGAAGATTGGGTCTTGGACCTGGGTAACACAGCCGGCCACGCCTTTGCATATGACCGTATGCTTATGATGTACTGGGTTCCAGTCCATTTGGTTGGGCATTCAGTTGCGTTGCAGGAGGCCAAGTGTGTCGGCGATCTGGAACCAGTCCCATTCTAAAAGGAGCATAACACGGAATTCCATACAATGCACCACAAACTTGACGTTCTCACTGCTCGTTTGGGCTTTCCATTCCACCTGGTGGATCGCCGATCCATGGAGATAGCTAGACCATAGGAGCGGATCATTCGAGTGGTAAGGAGGACGAAGGTGGACTGGAGGAGGCTCGAAACTTGGCTGGCCTCATGAATTCTACTTTGGCACTTGTGTCGGGCTCGCAACAACCAGCTGCTGGGAGCCCATCAGCAACAATTCCTCGCTGGAGCTCCCTCCCCTCTGGTCGGATATCATATCTCTTACTAGTCTGTTCATTTTCTTCGTTTTCTTTTCTGTTAATGTATTTCCGGTGTTACGCAGTTTGGATAGGTATATCTTGTATGTTATTAGGCACTATGTAGTCAGTTGGGGTCTAGGTGGTGACATGTCCCTCAAGTCGTCATTTTTTATGTGGGTGGGAAAACAATGTAACAGGATCGGGACCCATAGTAGAAACAGAGATATTGGGGGGGGCAGGAAGTTTTTGGAAAACTCTATATTTTTTTGGCAAATCCATTCAAATCAAGTCCTGGCTGGGCTCCCGCTGGATTGGACTAAGGCCTCCCTATTTTTGGGCCGGCTCCGGTTGTATTATGCTCTGTAATTTGGCCTCTGTATAGTAATATATGTTTTATTTTAAAAAAAAACAAGTGATTACACTCATAAATTTAACAAGTATCCCCAACAAATGATATCCAAAAAGATGGTAATGATCAAATCAAATGTTAAGAAAATTATCATGTGTCGATTGTAGTCTTACATGAGATATAATATCACTAATTTTATGACTGTGATAGGGTGCTATCAGACTTAAATTCCAATTTGAGAATTGATGAGCTGGAATATCACTAATTTTATGAATGTGATAGGGTGCTATCAGACTTAAATTCCAATTTGAGAATTGATGAGCTGGAATATCACTAATTTTATGAATGTGATAGGGTGCTATCAGACTTAAATTCCATGAATGAATCTATCCAATCAAGCAGTAGTTTAGTCCAGTAAAAGTTTAGGCCCTGCTACAAGTGAACACAGAAACCAAATTTTGATGAATACAAAGTAGAGTTGTATTCCCACTGACCATGCTGCATTCCCATCTTGCATGAAAAGTAGAGTTGTATCCCCACTGAACCCATATTTCCGTACAGGAACACACATACTGTCATATTTGGTAACTAAGTCACTAAATGCAGCTTCATCACAACAGTTGTTTGATTATATTATGGTTATGCATGCACTTTGTTGTTTGGTCATTTTCATGGAAACATAAGTTATTTATCGGTTGATGCCAAGTGGACTGCATGGATTTTATGGAGTTTTGGTTTTATGATTTTGTTGTACGTTGTTTGGGCATTTTCATGGAAACTTAAAGGATTTTATGGGTTGATGCCAAGTGGACTACATGGCTCTTATGGAGTTATGGTTTTATGATTTTGTTGTATGTTGTTGCCTCTGGAAACTTTGATAGGCAGTTCACTTGGCCGAATTGAACAGATAGGAGAGTTTTATCCCAGTATGCTTTTTTCTTGCTTATGTTGGGCTGCCTAGTGGCCCACTCTATTCATTGTTGTTTATATTAATAGTTGACGGAAGTATTTAATAAAAACAAATAAATCAAACCATAGAGAAAAGGATATTTACAAAAAGACTCACCAGCATCATCCTAATTCCAAATGAAAAGAACCTATTTCATTTTTTTATCATCCTAATTCCAAACCAAACAAAATATATTTTACCTTTTGAATAGTTTTCTCGTCTTCAGATTCCTTAGAGTCTTCGCTCTCATATTTCTCAAAACTGATCTCCTTCTTTCTGGAAGGGGATTTGATGATCCCTCCTACATTCTTTGCAACAAAACATAAAGCATTGCAATGAAAACCTAACTAACAAAGAGAAATAAAAAATTATTGACAACCAATTCATCTCATTGCAAAGCAAACTAATAAACATGCACATACCTTTTCAGTTTTCAAGCTTGCTGCCTCATTTAGACACACAACACACAAGCAAGTTCGCACAACAGAGACAAAGACAAGTGCATTGGTGAAGAAGAGGAAGAAGCTTCTAAAGACATCTTATCTTTGGGTATTCTAACTTGGTTTAACATTGTAATAAGTGACGGAACTATTCTGAAGATGTTGCGGGGTTTTCTCCTTTATGGTTTCCTCAAGGAAAATATTTTTGTACTTGTGTATTGTTGTGCTTGTCTATATTTCAGTTTAAAGATTTAACATAAAAAATAGGCAACAAACCTTGAACATTGAAGAACATCATTACTTGATGATGGGAAGATGGTGATTCTATGATTTAGAATCATGTAGTTTGTATTTTGGATGTTTCTAAACATTAAATGGACTAAGTAAAGGGAGTAATGGCTTAGTTTTGTGTGGCTAACTAGCTAAATATGGTTAACACACTACCCAAATTTCTATTTCTCAATAAGAAATATTTTCTAAATGTAAAAATTGTAGAATCATGGAATTTCAGTGTTCAAGAAATGCAGGAACCCATAACCTATATATCATGTATTAGGGAACTATACTCACATACGGGATGCATGAACCCATAACCTATATACCATGTACTAGGGAACTATACTCACATAGGGAATACTAAAAATATTAGACCGTTCATATCGAGGTTACTGACACATTCTTCTGAAGATAGTTTATGTGCCTGGGCTCTCTCTCTCTATATATATATATATATATAAGTGCTCAGAATTAGAAAATTTGCCAAAAATTCTAATGAGTTCAACAAATGATGGCAAAATGTTTTAACTTTACATTTATTGACTACTTGTACTATATGATATTGCTTTATATAAGATGTTCTCAAGGGTGGGATCATCAGCATGATCACAGACATGATTACTAGTTTTCGAGATATAGACAATGGTTTTTCTTCACGAGCTCAATGTTTTGGTCCTGGGCCATCCTTAACAAACATGTACGTTTAAGCCATCCAATGGACCAACAACGAAGTCAACCATTGACTTCCCTGTTGGTCCATTGAATGGCTTGAATGTACATGTTTTTTAAGCTCAGGTTCCAGATTCCAACATTTTAATCAGTTTAAAGAGTAGGTTTCAAATGTCAGTGATGTTGAAGTTACAATTTGGCCAAAAGAATATACTAAATAAAAAAATTTATGAGTATCGTATATCTACAAGGTGTTCAATTCAAAATAATAGTAAAGATGAAGCATTTCCAAATCACTTAAATACTGCTTGTTTTTTTCTCATTGCTATGCTTTATAATCTTCCAACCAAATAAGACAAAAATATCGGGTTGAAAATCCCTGGATAATGAGTATTCTTTGCAAAAGTGATACTAATGTAAGTGACCTACCTCTACTATACTCATTTTAGGAGCATATATTGCCAAACACAAGCAAAAATCATGATTTGACTTGCCATATCCAATACCATTAACAGAAGGCATCTCTCCATTAAGAGGTACCTCAAGAAAAAAGCAGGATGCATCACGATAAGCCTGAAAAAATCAATTTATTTCTATAATGTTATTTGGTTGCAAAACATAAACATGGAATAGAACAAATACATTAGCTTCTATTTATTCCCACACCTGGTAAATAGATTTCCACAATCTTACAACAAACAAGAGCTTGTGTATCTATCAAGAGAATACGACCAAGTGAATCTGTTACAACAACCAAACAACCACTGGGAGAAAGTGAAAGTCTCTGCCCTTTCCTCTAATCATCTTTTAAACATGTTAGAAGGGATTCTACACATGATGGCAAACCAATTCATTTTGAAATTAAATTGGATATACTCAACAATGATATAAGTATAACCATGTATACAAAATTACAAAAAAATGCACAATAAACAAAAAATAATTATAATTTTGAAGATGAGCATTTTCCATGACACGGACACTAACTCTATTGGTTGTAAACAGTAATCCTATAGTATGAACTAAAGTGATCCCTTAATGGATATTTTCAAAGTATCATAATGTTGGGAATATAAGAATGATAAGATAATTCAAGAAGTTAATCTAAATCCACAGTACCATGTACATGCGTATAAGCACAAAAATTAAAAAACATGAGACTGCCTAAGAGTGTCTATTATCCACTTGGTAATAGCTATAGAAGACAATTTAAACTCTTATCTCCTGTATGAATTTGAAGTTTCATCAATGGTTGTCCAAAATTAGCAATCAAAGAAGCAGATGTGGTTGTTGGAAGGCTAGTTTATGCAATTGGAATTTTCATTGGCACCTTCAAGTCATCCTATCTCGTGGAAGCTCCTTGAGCGACAATGTCACTTTAGTGACAAAGGTACCAAAATATGAGATTAACTTGTAAATGAAGAAATAAAGCATATGCATCCAACTAAAGCATGCCAACAGAATTCGAAAGGATACAAATGTACATATTGTATTTATTATGTGGAAAAGTATGCCAAACAATCCTTGCATTAGTACTTCGATGACATGCCATGTTGAGGTGATGATTTGAAAACCCACGAATATAAGTAACAGTCCTTAATCTTTGAAATAACTTATCATTTTCATATTCCACACAATTGGGTTTTGGGCCAAGGGAGTGGTTAAAGTCATTACGGACCATGAAAACCAAGGAAAATGAGAGAGTAAATATTGCAATACTTTAATAGAAATCGACCATAACTGAAAAGAATTGGTTGTAGACATCCTAGTTACAGAATAATAATTAAGAAATCAGTTTCTTCTTACCCACAAATAGCATGACCAACTTCATGATATGCAACAAGACTTTTATTTTTCCCATCTGTCATCACTATTCCCTCCATTCCAGCAACAATCCTGTCGATAGAGTCATCTATTTTCTTGGCAGAAATTGTAGAGTTCCCACGCTGCCCAACCAAAATTGCAGCTTCATAAAATAGATTTACAAGATCTGCTCCACTGAAGCCTAGGGCTCTCATTGCAATGACTCCTGGTGAAACATCACTATCAAACTTCTTATTGGTTCCATGCACTTTCAAAATATATGTCCTTCCTTTAACATCTAGTACATACACAGATACCTGCATAAAAAACACATGTTCAATTCATTATGACGCCACTTTCAAATATAACTAGTATAGATTCAGAAACCACCCAGAAGCAAAACAATTGCTGGTTGGTTCTTAAAATTTGATAACAGACCTATCTATAAAAATTCCCTGGATGCAACAAAGCAAAATCAAGTATATCAGCCCTATTGGTTGTGGCAATCATAATGATACCAGTGTTCCCTTCAAAGCCATCCATTTTGGTAAGAAGCAGATTCAGGGTTTGTTCTCACTCATGATTTCCTCCACCTATTCCAGTTCCTCTTAGCCTACCAACTGCATCAATTTCATTTACAAAAAAAAATGAAAGGGGAATTTTCTTTGGCCTTTTTGAACAGGTCAGGCACTCTAGATGCTCCAATACCAACAAACATCTCAACAAACTCAGTCCTTGAGATAGAGAAGAAGGGTACACCAACTTCCCCTATAATGGCCTTTGCTAGCAAAGTCTTCCCAGTCCTTGGTGGACCCACAAGAAGAACTCCTTTAGGAATATGAGCTCCAATTGCATTGAACCTCTTTGGTTTCTTCAGGAACTACCCACTTCTATGAAATCTTGCTTTGCCTCATCAACACCTGCCACGTCATCAAATGTCACTCCAGTATTCGGTTCCATTTGGAATTTTTTCTTAGATTGACCGAATTGTAGGGGAAACCCAAGACCTCCAGGGCCTCCCATTCCTCTGGAAGATCTCCTAGATAAGAAAAAAAGCCCTCCAATTAGGATGAGAGGAAATGCTAAATTTTAGATCAAATTCAGTAGCACTGATCCTAAGTCCTCTTGAGCATTGTGTGCTGCAAAGTCTATATTCTTCTCTCTAAATTTCTGTAGAAGCTCCTGGCTAAGACCAGGAAGATGTACTCTCACTCGCTACATCATATTTTCCAATTCAGGAGAGTCTACCTCCACAATTGCAATCGCTCCATTCTCAAACAAGTCCACTTTCTTCACCCTATCCTTGTCCAAATATTCCAGCAACCTCGAGTAAGACATTATTGATGACGCTACACCTTGTTCATCTTCCTGAGCCCTCTGCACACCCGATAATGTAGGGAGGTAAACTCCCACTGCCCCTAACAAACTCTTCAGAAACACCCTCTTGTTTCCATGTTTCTTTCTCTCCAAAGAAGCCCTTACTATCCCAGGCTGACATGACTTGACGAGTGATAGAAGACCACTTTTAGGAACTAATTGTTGACCATAAATCTCCTTGCTTAAAATAACTTTCCCTTGGGCTAAAGATAGGGAAGGTGGGCTCAGTACAAACATATTGAGTGTTGCAGCTGCCATCTCTATAATGAAAACGAGATCTTACAAGCCTATAAGAGCCTTTTTCTGCTACCAAAATATAATTATAGTCAACTTAGGAGCAGATTTGTCTACTATTGAAGATAAAAAAGAATTAATCATATTTATCTACTATTGAAGATAAAAAAGAAACAATCATAGTGTTACTACAGTCTGATTTTAGTCATCACAATTAACCACATTCAAACACCCAAACACCCCTTGAAACAAATGGAAAAGAAGAAAACTGTAGTACTGTTGCCTTCACTAAAATGCTACACACAATCAACATTGATTTTACTAGGTATAAACCCTAGGATGGACATCAACTTGTAGTACAACAGCAAAGTGGAGAGTCCACCGAACATAGGTCTTGAATTCTATATTTTCTACCAACAGCAGCACAATTGGATGTCTGTTGGATCTCCTGCTAATAGGGAATTAGTGATTATCTAGGCTAAGCTACTTATCAATCATTGTGACCCAGCGCATACTTTCAATTATTGAATACTAATGTATTTCACTTACTGGTTATCCATTAACAAATGTTAAATTTTCATGTATAAGCCTTCATTTTTAATTTAATTTTATTACTGTTACAAGTATTATACTATTATATGACACATCTCTCTCACCTGCATTGGGAGATTCTTGCTTCCCTTGATGCAACAAACCCTAGTATAAAAAGAGATGTGTCATATTCTTCTCTCTAAATTTCTGCAGAAGCTCTTGGCTGAGACCAAGAAGCTGTACTCTTAGTCTCTAAATCCTCTATCCCAATTCAGGAGAGATTGCCTCCAAAATTATAATCGTTCCATTCTCAAACAAGTCCACTTTCTTCACCCTATCCTTGTCCAATTATTCCAGGAACCTCAAGAAATACATTCTTGATGACGCTACACCTTCTTCATCTTCCTGAGCCCTCTGCACACCTTATAATGTAGGGAGGGAAACTCCCACTGCCCCCAACAAACTCTTCAGAAACCCCCTCTTGTTTCCATTTTTATTTCTCTCCAAAGAAGCCCTTACTATCCCAAGCTGACATGACTTGACGAGTGATAGAAGACCACTTTTAGGAACTAATTGCTGACCATAAATCTCCTTTCTTAAAATACCATTCCCTTCGGCTAAGGATAGGGAAGGTGGGCTCAGTACAAATAGATTGAGTGTTGCAGCTGCCATCTCTATCATGAAATGGAGATCTTACAAGCCTATAAGAGCCTTTTTATGCTACCAAAATATAATTATAGTCAGCTTAGGAGTAGATTTGTCTACTATTGAAGATAAAAAAGAATCAGTCATATTTATCTACTATTGAAGGTAAAAAAAGAAAAAATCATACTGTTACTACAGTCTGATTTTAGTCATCACAATGAACCACATTCAAACACCCAAACACCCCTTGAAACAAATAGAAAAGAAAAAAAATTGTAGTATTGTTTCCTTCACTAAAATGCTACACACAATCAACATTGATTTTACTAGGTATAAACCCTAGGATGGACATCAACTTGTAGTCCAACAGCAAAGTGGAGAGTCCACTGAACATAGGTCTTGAATTCTATCTTTGCTATCGACAGCAGCACAACTGGATGTGTGTTGGATCTCCTGCTAAGAGGGCATTAGTGATTATATAGGCTAAGCTACTTATCCATTGTTGTGACCTAGTGCATACTTTCAATTATTGAATACTAATGTACTTCACTTACTGGTTATCCATTAACAAATGTTAAATTTGCATGTATAAGCCTTCATTTTTAATTGTATTTTATTAGTGTTACAAGTATTATACTATTATATGACACATCTCTCTCACCTGCGTTGGGAGATTCTTGCTTCCCTTGATGTTACAAGCCCTAGTATAAAAGAGATGTGTCATATTCTTCTCTCTAAATTTTTTTAGAAGCTCCTCGCTGAGACCAAGAAGCTGTACTCTCGCTCGTTGAATCATATTTCCCAATTCAGGAGAGACTGCCTCCACAATTGCAATCATTCCATTCTCAAACAAGTCCACTTTCTTCACCCTATCCTTGTCCAAATATTCTAGGCCCACCTTGAGCAAGACATTCTTGATGACGCTACACCTTGTTCATCTTCCTGAGCCCTCTGCACAGCCGATAATGTAGGGAGGGAAACTCCCAATACCCCCAATTAACTCTTTAGAAAGACCCTCTTGTTTCCATGTTTCTTTCTCTCCAAAGAAGCCCTTACTATCCCAGGCTGACATGACTTGGTGACTAATAGAAAACCACTTTTAGGAACTAATTGCTAACCATAAATCTCCTTGCTTAAAATACCATTCCCTTGGGCTAAGGATAGGGAAGGTGGGCTCTATACAAATAGATTGAGTGTTGTAGCTGCCATCTCTATAATGAAATGGAGATATTACAAGCCTATAAGAGCCTTTTTATACTACCAAAATATAATTATAGTCTGCTTAGGAGCAGATTTGTCTACTATTGAAGATAAAACAGAATCAATCATATTTCTCTAATATTGAAGATAAAAAAAGAAACAATCATAGTGTTACTATAGCTTGATTATAGTCATCACAATGAACCACATTCAAACACCCAAACACCCCTTGAAACAAATAGAAAAGAATAAAACTGTAGTACTGTTGCCTTCACTAAAATGCTACACACAATAAACATTGATTTTACTAGGTATAAACCCTAGGATGGACATCAACTTGTATTCCAACAGCAAAGTGGAGAATCCACCAGACATAGGTCTTGAATTCTATCTTTGCTACCAACAGCAGCACAACTGGATTTCTGTTGGATCTCCTGCGAAGAGGGAAATAGTGATTATCTAGGCTAAGCTACTTAGCCATCGTTGTGACCCAGCGCATACTTTCAATTATTGAATACTAATGTATTTCACTTACTGGTTATCCATTAACAAATGTTAAATTTGCATGTATAAGCCTTCATTTTTAATTGTATTTTATTAGTGTTACAAGTATCATACTATTATATGACACATCTCTCTCACCTGCGTTGGGAGATTCCTGCTTCCCTTGATGCAACAAACCCTAGTATAAAAAGAGATGTGTCATATTCTTCTCTTTAAATTTCTACAGAAGGTCCTGGCTGACACCAGGAAGCTGTACTCTCACTCGCTGAATCCTATTTCCCAATTCAAGAGAGACCACCTCCACAATTGCAATCGTTCCATTCTCAAACAAGTCCACTTTCTTCACCCTATCCTTGTCCAAACATTCCAGGAACCTCGAGTAAGACATTCTTGTTGACGCTACACCTTATTCATCTTCCTGAGCCCTCTGCACACGCGATAATGTAAGGAGGGAAACTCCCACTGCCCCCAACAAACTCTTCAGAAATGCCCTCTTATTTCGATGTTTCTTTCTCTCCAAAGAAGCCGTTACTATCCCAGGTTGATATTACTTGACAAGGGATAGAAGACTCAGTTGTAGGAACTAATTGCTGACCATAAATCTCCTTGCTTAAAATACCATTCCCTTGGGATAAGGATAGGGAAGGTGGGCTCAGTACAAATAGATTGAGTGTTGCAGCTGCCATCTCTATAATGAAATGGAGATCTTACAAGAATATAAGAACATTTTTATGCGACCAAAATATAATTATAGTCAGCTTAGGAGCAGATTTGTCTACTATTGAAGATAAAAAATAATCAATCATCTTTCTCTAGTATTGAATATAAAATAAGAAAAAATCATAGTGTTACTACAGTCTGATTTTAGTCATCACAATGAACCACATTCAAACACCCAAACACCCCTTGAAACAAATAGAAAATAAGAAAATTGTAGTACTATTGCCTTCACTAAAATGCTACACACAATCAGCATTGATTTTACTAGGTCTAAACCCTAATATGGACATCAACTTGTAGTCCAACAGCAAAGTGGAGAGTCCACTAGACATAGGTCTTCAATTCTATCTTTGCTACTGAAAACAGCCCAGCTGGATGTTTGTTGGATCTCGTGCTACGAGGGCATTAGTGATTATCTAGGCTAAGCTACTTATCCATTTTTGTGACCCAGTGCATACTTTCAATTATTCAATACTAATGTATTTCACTTACTGGTTATCCATTAACAAGTGTAAAATTTGCATGTATAAGCCTTCATTTCTAATTGTATTTTATTAGTGTTACAAGTAGTATACTATTATATGACACATCTCTTTCACCTATGTTGGGAGATTCTTGCTTCCCTTGATGCAACAAACCCTAGTATAAAAAGAGATGTGTCATATTCTTCTCTCTAAATTTCTGCAGAAGCTCCTGGCTGAGACCAGGAAGCTGTACTCTCACTCGTTGAATCCTATTTCCCAATTCAGGAGAGACTTCGTCCACAATTGCAATCATTCCATTCTCAAACAAGTCCACTTTCTTCACCCTATCCTTGTCCAAATATTCCAGGAACCTCGAGTAAGACATTCTTGATGATGCTACACCTTGTTCATCTTCTTGAGCCCTCTGCACACCCTATAATGTATGGAGGGAAACTCCCACTACCCCCAACAAACTCTTCAAAAACACCCTCTTGTTTCCATGCTTCTTTCTCTCCAAAGAAGCCCTTACTATCCCAGGCTGACATGACTTGACGAGTGATAGAAGACCACTTTTAGGAACTAATTGCTGACCATAAATATCCTTGCTTAAAATACCATTCCCTTGGGCTAAGGATAGGGAAGGTGGGCTCAATACAAAGAGATTGAGTGTTGCAGCTGCCATCTCTATAATGAAATGGAGATATCACAAGCCTATAAGAGCCTTTTTTCTGCTACCAAAATATAATTATAGTCAGCTCAGGAGCAGATTTGTCTATTGTTGAAGATAAAAAAGAATCAATCATATTTCTCTACTATTGAAGATAAAAAAGAAACAATCACAGTGTTACTACAGTTTGATTTTAGTCATCACAATGAACCACATTCAAAAACCCAAACACCCCTTGAAACAAATAGAAAATAAGAAAATTGTAGTATTGTTGCCTTCACTAAAATGCTACACACAATCAACATTCATTTCACTAGTTATAAACCCTAGGATGGACATCAACTTGTAGTCTAACAACAAAGTGGAGAGTCCACAAGACATAGGTCTTGAATTCTATCTTTACTACTAATAGCAGCACAACTAGATGTATGTTGGATCTCCTTCTAAGAGGGCATTAGTGATTATCTAGGCTAAGCTACTTATCCATCATTGTGACCCAGCACATGCTTTCAATTATTGAATACTAATGTATTTCACTTACTAGTTATCCATTAACAAATGTTAAATTTTCATGTATAAGCCTTCATTTTTAATTGTATTTTATTAGTGTTACAAGTATTATACTATTATATGACACATCTCTCTCACCTGTGTTGGGAGATTCTTGCTTCCCTTGATGCAACAAACCCTAGTCTAAAAAGAGACCAAAAAGAAACTAAAGGCATCTCCAAAACCAAATTCCAAATAAGAGACCAGCACAAAGGCAACTACCATCAATCCCGACAATCCCAACTGTATTGGCAAAGATTGAAAATTGGTGGAAAAAAGGGTAGACCTAAAAAGGCAACTACCACCAATCCCATATGAATTAGCAAATATTGAAAATTGTTGGAAAAAAGGGCAGATCTAAAAGGAAAACTACCAACAATCCCAACTATATTAGCAAAGATTGAAAATCAGTGGAAAAAGGGGCAGACCTAAATTCTCTTAAAGAAAGAAGGAAAACCCAACTAAAGCAGCAATGTACACCTTTTTCCCACCAAGGATGTCTAAATAAGAATATTCTGTATCAATTGAAACGATTTGATTTTATTACTGTGTTGGCATTATGACTAGATTAGTGTTAATCCCCAATCCTGGGGTATCAGAAAAATAGGAGGTGCCAATATGAATTTCTAGAGGCCAATCTCATCGATTGGTTTTCAATGTATATAATAATAAACGAATGCACCTAATGCTATCACATTCCAAGGTTGGGCTCACCCTGGTTTCCTTTCTCGAAAATACTAACAAATAAGAAAATTAAAGGCTAATCCAGGCATTGCTCCAGGGAATTTCCAAGCAAAAAGTTCCAAAGCAACTATTCACAAACTCCCAATAAAACCCTTACACTACAAATCAATTACCAGCAATCCGAGCTGCTGTTGTCTATCAAATTCAGCAGTTAATGAAACGGAGAAATTTCAAGAATGGTTGCTGGAACCCTCAATGATCCCAAATCTAGTAATTTCAAGAATTGCGGCTGAAGATGGTAGAAAATAGAAAAAAATAGTGAAAAATCATACCTATTCTTCATTGATGGGCTGAGCCTCCACCTGTATCAAGATTTGATATGCCTCCCAAGACATACTTTCAAGAATTAAGCGTAAGACATGTGTTTTTTTATCAACAGATAATAAATAAATAAACCTGGTGAAAAAAGCTTGAATGTTCTTCCTTAATGGGTAGCGCCTCTTCCTATATGAAGATTTGAAGAAGACAATCGTTTTGATGGAGTTTTCTTCTCCCATCAATGAAAACCAGAAAAATAACTAATTTTTTTTAGCTAATTGGCATTTACAACCTCAAGTAAAAGACATACATTTTCTGGCCAAAGGTTTTCATTAACAAGTAACCATATAATGCAAAGATTGTATTACAATATCTTTTTGATTTCTTAGTTTTTGTATAATTATATTTTAAGATTATTCATTATATTTTAATTAATATTATATATTACAAATAATTTTAATGTTATATACCTATTATATACTATAATTTATATCTATAATAGTTAGAATTACATATATTTTAAATATTATTTAATTATATTATACTATATGAATTAATATTATGTATAAATTAATATATAACTTTATATTACACTAATACAAATAATCAAGTTAATCAACCCCTCTAATACCTTACATATGTTAATTATAATCCTTATATTACAATTATAACCATCAATCACCCTTATAATATGTATCATACATTTTTTTAATAATTTATGTTATTATGTAGTTGGAAAAGTTTTTTTTTGGGGCATAATATTCAATTCTCATTAATTTGTAAATGGTAAAATAAGTATTAAATTGAGTTTTTTTAATAGTGATATAATTAGTATTAATATTTTTTTAATTATTTTATTGTTTTTTAGATCTTGTACATTTTTTAATTGGAGTTATGAAAAATTTCAAAAGCATGAATATGGTGTTCCTATATTATTAAAGATTACTATAAAAAACATGACCAAGGCTAGGAAAAATTTCAAACATTAGAAACAATATGGTGTTATTATTGTTATGTTCTAAAGCATAGTTCAAAAAACCTTATGTCATAGCATATACATAAGCCGGATCTCTACTATAGCTTAGATAGCTATATAAAGACAAATATCAATAGAGAACATGCAGTGTTTGATGTATATAACCTGCAAATATATATTTATAATTGATATATTATCAACCAATTATGTGTATTTTATGTATATTTGGTCAATTCATGTTGAGTTGTGACAGTTCGTTAATTTTAAGGGGATCTTTGAATCCATCTGTAGTGTTAGAATTTAGTAAAATGTACAAATTCATTGTCAAATATGTAATTTTTTCCATTCCAGTGTGGGACAACTAAAAATGACCAAATAAATTGTAATCTGGTCAATTGTAGTCTAGATATCCCATGATCAAATTTGATCATTTATCTTAGTCGTTTTTAGTTGGTTTTTGTCCTGTGACCAAAAGTGGTCATTTATCTTGGTTGTTTTTAGTTATCTCACTTAGAATTATCAATTTTGGTCATTTATCCCTTTAAAAAAACTGTGGTGACCAAAATTGTTGGTCTTGTGGTCACTAATCTCTCATTTTCCAGTAGTGAATGAATCATCTATGGATGACATGTTTACTCTTCGGTAGGGCACTGGGTAGAAAAGGTTTTTTAGTGGAGGGATCATGTAAACCTGGAATATTGATTTCCATCCATGTCTGGGTGCTATTTGAATCATGGATGAATCATGGATGGCATATTTAGGATAAAGGAGTTAATGTTTACAAGGTGCCAAAAACATAAAAAGTTGGGGTAATTATAGCATTGATGATATCAACCTCGCCACCAGGTCTTGGGGCATAAGAACCCAGGGCAACATTATCTCCTTCAGACCCATAGTAATCTAAAAAAATAGACAATTAAAAAAAATAAAAAATAAAAAAATGTTTTAAATATTACCAAACCTTAGCCTAAATTCCATGTTTTAAAATTATTCCAAATTAATAGCCATGAACAATTCATATATATCCCCTTGTCGGAGACATAATAAAAAATAAATCATTATATTAACAAGTCCATCATTCTTTAAATACTATGTTATGACGTGGATAGTTGGAAAAGTTAAAATAATTATAGAGGAGATAGATTGAAGAAGTCCGTATTGGCTTCACTTGATTGGGACATAGAAGTATATGCCAAGAGTGTTGGGGGCTTGTAAGGAGTGTGTTGTGTTGCGCATGGAGGATGGAAGTGTAGTAAAGCCTATGGGTTCTGGTAACAATTTACTGTCGTGTGGCGAGAAGGTTTTTGCTGATTCTTCAGGAGATGGGGTTAGGGTTTCTGCTGTTTCTAGCAATATTTTCCCTGTGTGCATTGATGTCGGTGCAGTTTGTGATGGGGGATTGGGGAATTCTTTTCAGTGAATGAAGGAATTTTATGAGTCATGTGCAGTGGATGTAGGATTTATGTTTGGACTGGATGATTCTGGAGCTTTGGGATTAGTTGATAGTAAGCTTTCTTGTGAGCTTTCTGGTTCTATTGTGAGGTTTCCTCGGTTTCTTGGTTCGGGCAATACTGAAGGCCCGATTGATAATGTGGAATTCCTGAAAATTTATCAGTCTGCTTCAGAGATTGTTGGAAAGATTCCGGTGCCTGTTTTGTTGGAGGTAGGGGTGAAACAAAAGCAAGCTCATAGGATTATCAATAAATTTGATAAGCCGGTCTTGCTGACTATATGGGAGGATGTGGGGTTAAATGATATCATTTTGACTAATGGCTTGACCCTGGTTGGGAGTTTTAGAGGTCACAAATTTAATTTTGATAGTTTAAATGGTTGGGCTGCGGTGGGCTGGAAAGATGTTATTAGCTATCCACCTGTGATTTTCCTCCTTCTAAGAGGATGGATTGCCTTTAAATTCTTCTTTGAGGAAGATGTGGCTCTGGTTCTTGCTAGTGTTTGGAGTTGGGATAAAGATGGTCTTTTAATCAAAAGGTGAATGCCATTATTTGATCCTTGAATCGAAAGGTATGATCAAGTTCCTATATGGGTTAAACTCCCCAATCTTCCATTTGAATTCTGGTGAGTTGATTTTTTTTAACTGGTTGGTAATACATTGGGCACTCACCTGGAAACTGATTTTTCATATCTAAAATTTGGGGTATGTTGCATGGGTTGGGGTTTTGGTGTTGATTGATTATCGGAATGGTTTGCCTGTTGATTTAATTAGTAAAACAAGCAGCTCTGAATTCAGTCAGCCCTTGGATTATCTGGATGTCACGTTTAGGTGTTATAGATGCCATGTATTTGGTCATTTGATGAATGAATGTTCGTTACCTTTTAACAAGAAATATTTTCCTAGTTCTGCCCATAATATATGGCGAGTTAAGAACCAAGAGTCAAATTTGGGGGTTAAGGCAGGTTTGGATTTAGTTGATGATTTGGAGGAATTGAACCTCTCACCCAAGAAATTAGTAGAGGAGGAGGTCTTAGGGTCTCAATCTTCATTATTGTCTCTTAAACCTTTGAGTATTGCCTCATTATCTGAGTTTGAAGGCTCGATGTGGAATAAGAATGTTGAGGGATCTGTTGTGGTTTCTTTGTATAATTTTGTCCAGTCTGAAGCATTAAGGGATCTTGGTTTCGTATCTCCCCCTAATATTTTTCTTGTTTTTAGTAAGGGCTATTACCTTTGTTCTTGATTGAAAGTTATTAATGATGGAGGGTATGGATTAGATTGTGACCCATCTGGGATACATCTTTCAGTTTAGGGTATGGTTGGATGTTTGGTGAATGTTAATTCTAATGTGAAGGTTGGTTCTGGGGCACTTAGAGCTTTGTATGCCCCCACAAAGTTTCCCTTATGATCATGATGACCCTAAACTGTAGAGGTTTGGCTAGTTTACCTAAAAAATTAGCTATGAGAAGATTGATTGATGAACAGTCTTTAGATGTTATTTTTTTGCAAGAAACTATGTGTGACGGGTGCATTTTGGTGAGGGAGATGGAATTGTTGTTAAAAGATTGGCAGTTTGCTTCTCTGGATGCTAAGGGAAGATCTGGGGGTCTTCTATTGGGGTGGAGGACTCGTAATTTTCATTTACTTAATGCCTGGGCTATGTCTTCTGGTGTATGTGCTATTTTGTATTTTATTGAGTTGCAGTTGGCCTTATGTTTTATAAATCTTTATGGGCCTTATATCGATAGGAAATATTTCTGGAATAACCTATTGGTTATGGAATGTTTCAAATGCCCTAAATTGGTATTTGGTGGGGATCTTAATTTTTCCTTGGGTCATTCTAAAATCTAGGGTGTTAAAGCACGTGTGGATGTTTTAATTGATTTCTTTATTAAACATTTGGAAGGACTTGGACTTGTAGATATTGCTCCTATGGTTTCAATTCCAACTTAGTCTAATCGATGTATTGGTCTTGAGAGTATAAGCAAAAGATTGGATCGTTTACTCTTATCGACCGATTTTCTAGACAGTGACTTCCTTTTTAAACAGTGGATTGGGTGTGGAGGAGATTCTGACCATCAACCTGTTTATTTACAAATCTTGTCTAGTATTCCTAAGGCTGATCGTCCCTTTAAGTTTAATGCCTGCTGGTTAGAAAACAATGAGTTGGTTGCATTATTAAAAGTTTCCTAGGTAGTTTTTGATGCATCATCAGAGGTTTCCCTTGCATCCCAGTTTGTTGTGAATCTTAAAAGATTAAAAGAGTTATCCATAGCTTGGTCAGTGAATAAAAAAGCTCAGGACATCAAGGATTTAGTTGATATTGAATATGCTATCAAGATGTATCTTGATGGATGGGTTATGGTTTTAATTCGGAAGAGGATAAATTGTCTTTGACTGAGCTTGAAACTCGTGAGAGAACTATTTTATGTGACCAGGAAAAGGAGGCACGACAGAAAAGTAGGGCATTATGGTTGTTATGTGGAGATGACAATACTCCTTTTTTCCATAAATTTGTTGCTCATAGGAATAATCTTAATTCAATTTGGAAAATTGAAGATGACTTTGGTAACCTTGTTGAAGGTTTTGAGGCTATTGTTGGCGCTGGGATACATCATTTTGAGTCTCTGTTTCAGGAAGAAGTTGATCTTCATCTTCTTGACATTGTGCAGAGTGCAGGTTATTTTCCTACATCTGTATCTGTGGAAGATAATAGTGATCTTATGAAACCTGTTACTTTGTAAGATATTAAGCTTATTCTATCCATTAGTAAAAATGATAAGAGTTTGGGACTAGACGGGATTCCTGTTGAGGTTTATAGATGTCTTTTTTATGTTATGGGTGAGGATCTCCTGAGAGTTATTGAGCTTTCTTGGATAAGTGGTAAAATTCCCGTGATATGCAATTCTACTTTTCTTGCTCTAATCCCTAAGATTGATCATCCTTCATGCTTTGAGGATTTCATGCCTATTTCTTTGTGTAATTATGTTTACAAATTATAGGTAATATTATATCTATTCGGATCAGAAAAGTTCTAGGTAGGTGTATATTTGGTGAACAGTTTGGTTTTTTGATAGGTAGAGAGATTCATGTTGCAGTTGGGATCATTCAGGAAGGTATGCATACGATGCATAGTAAATGCTTAAAGTTTTTGATGCTAAAAATTTATTTATCTAAATCTTATGATCGAGTTAGCTGGACCTATATTCGAGTCATTCTCTCGAAAACGAGATTTGCTAGGAATTTCATTTCTTGGGTCATGAGTAGCCTTTCTTCTATATCCTTTTCCCTACTTATAAATGTAGTTGCAACTACTTTCTTTAAATCTGGCAAGGGACTTAGACAAGGTTTCCCTTTGGCACCTTTACTGTTTCTTATTGTAACTTGAAGGTCTAGGTAGGGCTCTTCCTTTTGCCAAATACTGTGGGACCTATCATGGTTTATCTTTTGGTAATAATATTGTCTTAACACATGTTCTGTTTGTGGATGACATTGTTATGGTCAATGATGGTTCTGAACAATATATTTCTACTTTATATGATATTTTAATGATCTTCTGTAAGGCATCAGGGATGAAGATCAATGATGATAAATCTTCTTTATATTCTTCTTGTTTGGAAGAATCAGAGATTATTACTGTACAGAATATATTTTCATTTTTAGTTGACAAAATTGAGAATGGTATGAAGTACCTTGGGTTTTATCTTAAACCATGTAGATATCTTTTAAAGGATTGGGATTGGTTGATCATTAAGGTGGAAAAAAGGATTAAAAACTAGAGCTTTCACTGGTTATCCAAGGGGGGTAAGTTGATTATGATCAAAGCTGTACTAGAGGCCATTCTGGTCTACTAGATGCATTTTTGGATACCAGTGGGGATTATTGAGAAAATCAGAAAGCTTTGCTTCAATTTTCTTTGGTCTGGAAATCAGAACTCTTATGTATTACCTTGGACATCCTGGAATATTTTGGCAAGTCCAAAGTCTTTGGGGGGTTGGGGACTGAATTTTCCTATTGTTTTTGCCAAATCCCTTGCGGATAAAAATGTATGGAATATTATTAATGGAACGGGTCTATGGGTTAATATTATTGTTCAAAAATATATTCATCCATTGACCATTTTGGAATGGATTAGATCTACTGCTAAAAAGAAAAGATGCATATCAATTTGTTGGGAAGCTGTTCTTTGGGCTTTTGATATTATTGGAAATTTTTTGTATGGAATATTGGGAATGGAGATGTTATTCGTATTGGGGTGGATCCTTGGATAGGATGTAAATAGAGACATTCTTTGCCTCCTTCTATGATTGAAAATTTACATTTGGCTGGGTTTTATTTTTTATCAGATATTGGAATTCATGGTTTGACAACTTTGACATCTCAACAATGGTTTAATGAGGATTTTATTGGTTTTACTAATCCTTAGGAGATAGATGTGTGAAATGGTTATTTATCCATTCTTAAATCGAGCCATGTAAGGTTTTCAAATGATAATGATGCCCTGGTATGGAATTTATCCAAATCTGGTCATTATTCACCTAAAGAGGGATACGCACAACTTATGAATAAGAAAGTGGAGCATACCTAGTGGTGGAGATTTTTATGGAAGTTGAAATGTCCACTCAAAACAAAAATATTTTGTTGGTTTATCTTTTCTGAAAAAGCTTTGACATGGGATGTTTTTATCAAGAAAGGCAGAGAAGGACCTGGCAGATGTTTTTTGTGTAAAATGGAATGTGAATCCAATTTTCATATTATAGTGGATTGCCCTTTTACTCAGAATGGTTGGTTAATCAGTGAGGACAAATTGAAATTCAATGGTTTATTTGGAAGGCCAGGAACTTGTCTTGTTTTGAAGATCTTACTTTGACACCGGCACATGTATCAAGCTTCAGTCTGGGTATGATGATGTCCGCATAAGAGTTGAGTGGTTACTATAAGATCTATCTTTGTGGAAGTTATTGATAAAACCTCTGCATGGGGTTTTTTTGATGGTTCTACAGCAGAGGAACCAAAAATATGTGGAGCTAAAGGCATGTTGTATATCTCGAATGAACAATATTTCTCATTTAAGGATGGATTAGGTTTGGGTACCAATAATTATGCAGAATTATGTGCCTTAAAGCTACTTCTCTATCTGGCTAAGAGGAACTCATTGGCTAAAATCCAGATTTTCGGTGATTCTCAGTTAGTTATTAACTAGGCATTTGGTAAGTTTAGATTACTGAATTTAGATTTATCCATGATTCTTCAGAAAGTTAACAAGCTTACTCACTGTTTTGATTATGTGTTGCTCAAATATATATATCAGGAAAGAAATATTTCTGTAGATGCATTGGAAAAAGGTGGAGGAATGATTTTGGAGGGTTATTGGACCATCAAGGAACATCGTGCAAATGAAGTTGTGGAAACTTTTCAAATTCTTTAATTTTATGGGTCATATGAGGTTGCATGAAGATTGGGTTGCTATTTATATTGGGATATGAGTCCATTTTTGATGATCAGATTAGTTTTTGAGGACATTCTGGTTTTGCTGTTTTTGTGACAACATGTTGACATATTTTTGTTTGGAGCATCATGGTTGGATGTTAGACTTTTGTGGTTGCAAATATCAGTTTTTTTTTTTTGAGATTGATGAGCGGTGGTGAGACTGTTTTATTTGTTGTGGCTTCCTTTTGAAACCATTATGTAATTTCTAGTTGACATAAATTTATGTTGTTTTAGCGCTCGATATGGAGCTATCTTTTTGAAAGTATCTACCAGCTTTAAGTTTGGGTTTTTTTTGTGTAAATGGACATTAGAGCCATCTGTTAAATGTGAATATAAGTATTTACGAATTTTTTCAATGGAAAAAAAAAGAAGTATATGAATAAATTGGTGTAAATTATGTTGATATAATACAACTATGCAGCAAAAGCAACATGTCTAGAGTATATAAGTGACTATATAAAGATATTCTAGACATCATTTTAATGTAACACTACTATAAAAAGAGTTTTTAGACATCATTTCAAACTATGTTAGTCGAGAACCGACATAATGGAAAGAAAAATGCTTGACTTTACTTGGAAAATAAAGGTGAAAAATATAGGTGGATATTTTTCTCAATATTGTTTTCAGAAACTTGGTTTAATTATTAATTATCAATTCACTTTTACAATCCATATCAAGGGAATTTTCAATAGAAAGAAGAAAAAAAATTGTGCTACAACTTTATAATGTTTGAACATAATGTAAAACTCTTTTTCTACTAGGTAGTTAATTTATTAAATATATAGAAAAATAATAAAGATGGTGATCTTTATTTTTTATTTTTGTTTTATTAATACATAAAATTAATTAATTTATTTAAGTTATAAATATAAGAAATCCATGCCTCGGGAGAACCTTCAAGCGCTAGACGTGTCAAGCAACCCACGTGCAACTCCAGGCTTAGGAGGAGGTGGACCTCTATAAGGAACATGTTTCGCTCAGTATTAGGCTCAAAGTTGAGAGGGTGGTCAAGGGGCTCTGGGCAGAGGAGAAATCCATGCCTCGGGAGAACCTTCACGCGGAAGTAGAAGATTGGGTCTTGGACCTGGGTAACACAGCCGGCCACGCCTTTGCATATGACCGTATGCTTATGATGTACTGGGTTCCAGTCCATTTGGTTGGGCATTCAGTTGCGTTGCAGGAGGCCAAGTGTGTCGGCGATCTGGAACCAGTCCCATTCTAAAAGGAGCATAACACGGAATTCCATACAATGCACCACAAACTTGACGTTCTCACTGCTCGTTTGGGCTTTCCATTCCACCTGGTGGATCGCCGATCCATGGAGATAGCTAGACCATAGGAGCGGATCATTCGAGTGGTGAGGAGGACGAAGGTGGACTGGAGGAGGCTCGAAACTTGGCTGGCCTCATGAATTCTACTTTGGCACTTGTGTCGGGCTCGCAACAACCAGTTGCCGGGAGCCCATCAGCAACAATTCCTCGCTGGAGCTCCCTCCCCTCTGGTCGGATATCATATCTCTTACTAGTCTGTTCATTTTCTTCGTTTTCTTTTCTGTTAATGTATTTCCGGTGTTACGCAGTTTGGATAGGTATATCTTGTATGTTATTAGGCACTATGTAGTCAGTTGGGGTCTAGGTGGTGACATGTCCCTCAAGTCATCATTTTTTATGTGGGTGGGAAAACAATGTAACAGGATCGGGACCCATAGTAGAAACAGAGATATTGGGGGGGGCAGGAAGTTTTTGGAAAACTCTATATTTTTTTGGCAAATCCATTCAAATAAGTCCTGGCTGGGCTCCCGCTGGATTGGACTAAGGCCTCCCTATTTTTGGGCCGGCTCCGGTTGTATTATGCTCTGTAATTTGGCCTCTGTATAGTAATATATGTTTTATTTTAAAAAAAAACAAGTGATCACACTCATAAATTTAACAAGTATCCCCAACAAATGATATCCAAAAAGATGGTAATGATCAAATCAAATGTTAAGAAAATTATCATGTGTCGATTGTAGTCTTACATGAGATAGAATATCACTAATTTTATGACTGTGATAGGGTGCTATCAGACTTAAATTCCAATTTGAGAATTGATGAGCTGGAATATCACTAATTTTATGAATGTGATAGGGTGCTATCAGACTTAAATTCCAATTTGAGAATTGATGAGCTGGAATATCACTAATTTTATGAATGTGATAGGGTGCTATCAGACTTAAATTCCATGAATGAATCTATCCAATCAAGCAGTAGTTTAGGCCAGTAAAAGTTTAGGCCCTGCTACAAGTGAACACAGAAACCAAAGTTTGATGAATACAAAGTAGAGTTGTATTCCCACTGACCATGCTGCATTCCCATCTTGCATGAAAAGTAGAGTTGTATCCCCACTGAACCCATATTTCCGTACAGGAACACACATACTGTCATATTTGGTAACTAAGTCACTAAATGCAGCTTCATCACAACAGTTGTTTGATTATATTATGGTTATGCATGCACTTTGTTGTTTGGTCATTTTCATGGAAACATAAGTTATTTATCGGTTGATTCCAAGTGGACTGCATGGATTTTATGGAGTTTTGGTTTTATGATTTTGTTGTACGTTGTTTGGGCATTTTCATGGAAACTTAAAGGATTTTATGGGTTGATGCCAAGTGGACTACATGGCTCTTATGGAGTTATGGTTTTATGATTTTGTTGTATGTTGTTGCCTCTGGAAACTTTGATAGGCAGTTCACTTGGTTGAATTGAACAGATAGGAGAGTTTTATCCCAGTATGCTTTTTTCTTGCTTATGTTGGGCTGCCTAGTGGCCCACTCTATTCATTGTTGTTTATATTAATAGTTGACGGAAGTATTTAATAAAAAAAAATAAATCAAACCATAGAGAAAAGGATATTTACAAAAAGACTCACCAGCATCATCCTAATTCCAAATGAAAAGAACCTATTTCATTTTTTTATCATCCTAATTCCAAACCAAACAAAATATATTTTACCTTTTGAATAGTTTTCTCGTCTTCAGATTCCTCAGAGTCTTCGCTCTCATATTTTTCAAAACTGATCTCCTTCTTTCTGGAAGGGGATTTGATGATCCCTCCTACATTATTTGCAACAAAACATAAAGCATTGCAATGAAAACCTAACTAACAAAGAGAAATAAAAAATTATTGACAACCAATTCATCTCATTGCAAAGCAAACTAATAAACATGCACATACCTTTTCAGTTTTCAAGCTTGCTGCCTCATTTAGACACACAACACACAAGCAAGTTCGCACAACAGAGACAAAGACAAGTGCGTTGGTGAAGAAGAGGAAGAAGCTTCTGAAGACATCTTATCTTTGGGTATTCTAACTTGGTTTGACATTGTACTAATTGACGGAACTATTCTGAAGACGATGCGGGGTTTTCTCCTTTATGGTTTCCTCAAGGAAAATATTTTTGTACTTTTGTATTGTTGTGCTTGTCTATATTTTAGTTTAAAGATTTAACATAAAAAATAGGCAACAAACCTTGAACATTGAAGAACATCATTACTTGATGATGGGTAGATGGTGATTCTATGATTTAGAATCATGTAGTTTGTATTTTGGATGTTTCTAAACATTAAATGGACTAAGTACTAGGAGTAATGGCTTAGGTTTGTGTGGCTAACTGGCTAAATATGGTTAACACTCTACCCAAATTTCTATTTGTCAATAAAAAATATTTTCTAAATGTTAAAATTGTAGAATCATGGAATTTCAGTGTTCAAGAAACGCAGGAACCCATAACCTATATATCATGTACTAGGGAACTATACTCACATACGGGATGCAGGAACCCATAACCTGTATACCATGTACTGGGGAACTATACTCACATAGGGAATACTAAAAATCTTAGATGCTTTGTATCGAGGTTACTGACACATTCTTCTGAAGATAGTTTATGTGCCTGGGCTCTGGACACACACACACACACATATATATAAGTTCTCAGAATTAGAAAATTTGCCAAAATTTCTAATGAGTTCAACAAATGATGGAAAAATGTTTTAACTTTACATTTATTGACTACTTGTACCATATATTGCTTTGGGATACTGCTTTATATAAGATGTTCTCAAGGGTGGTATCATCAGCATGATCACAGACATGATTACTAGTTTTCCAGATATAGACAGTGGTTTTTCTTCACAAGCTCAATGTTTTGGTCCTAGGCCATCCTTAAAAAACATGTACGTTCAAGCCATCCAACGGACCAACAACGAAGTCAACCGTTGACTTCGTTGTTGGTCCGTTGGATGGCTTGAATGTACATGTTTTTTAAGCTCAGGTTCCAGATTCCAACATTTTAATCAGTTTAAAGAGTAGGTTTCAAATGTCAGTGATGTTGAAGTTACAATTTGGCCAAAAGAATATACTAAATAAAAAAAATTATGAGTATCGTATATCTACAAGGTGTTCAATTCAAAATAATAGTAAAGACGAAGCATTTCCAAATCACTTAAATACTGCTTGTTTTTTTCTCATTGCTATGCTTTATAATCTTCCAACCAAATAAGACAAAAAGATCGGGTTGAAAACCCCTGGATAATGAGTATTCTTCGCAAAAGAGATACTAATGTAAGTGACCTACCTCTACTACACTCATTTTAGGAGCATAGATTTCCAAACACAAGCAAAAATCATGATTTGACTTGCCATATCCAATACCATTAACAGAAGGCATCTCTCCATTAAGAGGTACCTCAAGAAAAAAGCAGGAAGCATCACGATAACCCTAAAAAAATCAATTTATTTCTATAATGTTATTTGGTTGCAAAACATAAACATGGAATAGAACAAATACATTAGCTTCTGTTTATTCCCACACCCGGTAAATAGATTTCCACAATCTTACAACAAACAATTTCTTGTGTATCTATCAAGAGAATACGACCAAGTGCATCTGTTACAACAACCAAACAACCACTGGGAGAAAGTGAAAGTCTCTGCCCTTTCCTCTGATAATATTTTAAAGATGTTAGAAGGGATTCTACACATGATGACAAACCAATTCATTTTGAAATTAAATTGGATCTACTCAACAATGATATAAGTATAACCATGTATACAAAATCACAAATCATGCACAATAAACAAAAAATAATTATAATTTTGAAGATGAGCATTTTCCATGACACGGACACTAACTCTATTGGTTGTAAACAATAATCCTCTAGTATGAACTGAAGTGATCCCTTAATGGATATTTTCATAGTATCATAATGTTGGGAATATAAGAATGATAAGATAATTCAAGAAGTTAATCTAAATCCACAGTACCATGTACATGCGTATAAGCACAAAAATTAAAAAACATGAGACTGCCTAAGAGTGTCTATTATCCACTTGGTAATAACTATAGAAGACAATTTAAACTCTTATCTCCTGTATCAATTTGAAGTTTCATCAATGGTTTTCCAAAAGTAGCAATCAAAGAAGCAGATGTGGTTGTTGGAAGGCTAGTTTATGCAATTGGAATTTTCATTGGCACCTTCAATTCATCCTGTCTTGTGGAAGCTCCTTGAGCCACAATGTCACTTTAGTGAAAAAGGTACCAAAATATGAGATTAACTTGTAAATGAAGAAATAAAGCATATGCATCCAACTAAAGCATGCCAATAGAATTTGAAAGGATACAAATGTACATATTGTATTTATTATGTGGAAAAGTACACCAAACAATCCTTGCATTAGTAATTCAATGGCATGCCATGTTGAGGTGATGAGTTGAAAACCCACCAATACAAGTAACAGTCCTCAATCTTTGAAATAAATTATCATTTTCATATTCCGCACAATTGGGTTTTGGGCCAAGGGAGTGGTTAAAGTCATTACGGACCATGACAACCAAGGAAAATGAGAGAGTAAATATTGCAATACCTTAATAGAAATCGACCATAACTGAAAAGAATTGGTTGTAGACATCCTAGTTACATAATGATAATTAAGAAATCAGTTTCTTCTTACCCGCAAATAGCATGACCAACTTCATGATATGCAACAAGACTTTCATTTTTCACATCTGTCATCACTGTTCCCTCCATTCTAGCAACAATCCTGTCGATAGAGTCATCTATTTCCTTGGTAGAAATTGTAGACTTCCCACACTGCCCAACCAAAATTGCAGCTTCATAAAATAGATTTACAAGATCTGCTCCATTGAAGCTTGGGGTTCTCATTGCAATGAATCCTGGTGAAACATCACTATCAAACTTCTTATTGGTTCCATGCACTTTCAAAAATCTATGTCCTTCCTTTAACATCTAGTACATACACAGATACCTGCGTAAAAAACAAATGTTCAATTCATTATGACGCCACTTTCAAATATAACTAGTACAGATTCAAAAACACCCAGAAGAAAAACAATTGCTGGTTAGTTCTTAAAATTTGATAACAGACCTGTCTATCAAAACGCCCTGGATGCAACAAAGCAGAATCAAGTATATCATCCCTGTTGGTTGTGGCAATCACAATGATACCAGTGTTCCCTTCAAAGCCATCCATTTCGGTAAGAAGCAGATTCAGGGTTTGTTCTCACTCATCATTTCCTCCACCTATTCTAGTTCCTCTCAGCCTACCAACTGCATCAATTTCATCTACAAAAAAAATGCAAGGGGAATTTTCTTTGGCCTTTTTGAACAGGTCAGGCACTCTAGATGCTCCAATACCAACAAACATCTCAACAAACTCAGTCCTTGAGATAGAGAAGAAGGGTACACCAACTTCCCCTATAATGGCCTTTGTTAGCAAAGTCTTCCCAGTCCCTAGTGGACCCATAAGAAGAAATCCTTTAGGAATACGAGCTCCAATTGCAGTGAACCTCTTTGGTTTCTTCAGGAACTACCCACTTCTATGAAATCATGCTTTGCCTCATCAACACTTGCCATGTCATCAAATGTCACTCCAGTATTCGGTTCCATCTGGAATTTTTTCTTAGATTGACCAAATTGTAGGGGAAACCAAGGACCTCCAGGGCCTCCCATTCCTCCAGAAGATCTCCTAGATAAGAAAAAAATCCCTCCAATTAGGATGAGAGGAAATGCTACATTTTCGATCAAATTCAGTAGCACTGATCCTAAGTCCTCTTGAGCATCGTGTGCTGCAAATTCTATATTCTTCTCTCTAAATTTCTGTAGAAGCTCCTGGCTGAGACCAGGAAGATGTACTCTCACTCGTTGAATCCTATTTCCCAATTCAGGAGAGTCTTCCTCCACAATTGCAATCGCTCCATTATCAAACAAGTCCACTTTCTTCACCCTATCCTTGTCCAAATATTCTAGCAACCTCGAGTAAGACATTATTGATGATGCTACACCTTGTTCATCTTCCTGAGCCCTCTGCACACCTGATAATGTAGGGAGGGAAACTCCCACTACCCCCAACAAACTCTTTAGAAACACCCTCTTGTTTCCATGTTTCTTTCTCTCCAAAGATGCCCTTACTATCCCAGGCTGACATGACTTGACGAGTGATAGAAGACCACTTTTAGGAACTAATTTTTGACCATAAATCTCCTTGCTTAAAATAACTTTCCCTTGGGCTAAATATAGGGAAGGTGGGCTTAGTACAAACATATTGAGTGTTGCAGCTGCCATCTCTATAATGAAATCGAGATCTTACAATCCTATAAGAGCTATTTTTTGCTACCAAAATATAATTATAGTCAGCTTAGGAGTAGATTTGTCTACTATTGAAGATAAAAAAGAAACAATCATAGTGTTACTACAGTCTGATTTTAGTCATCACAATTAACCACATTCAAACACCCAAACACCCTTTGAAACAAATAGAAAAGAAGAAAACTGTAGTACTGTTGCCTTCACTAAAATGCTACACACAATCAACATTGATTTTACTAGGTATAAACCCTAGGATGGACATCAACTTGTAGTCCAACATCAAAGTGGAGAGTCCACCAAACATAGGTCTTGAATTCTATCTTTGCTACCGACAGCAGTACAACTGGATGTCTATTGGATCTCCTGCTAATAGGACATTAGTGATTATCTAGGCTAAGCTACTTATCAATCATTGTGACCCAGCGCATACTTTCAATTATTGAATACTAATGTATTTCACTTACTGGTTATCCATTAACAAATGTTAAATTTGCATGTATAAGCCTTCATTTTTAATTTAATTTTATTAGTGTTACAAGTATTATACTATTATATGACACATCTCTCTCACCTACGTTGGGAGATTCTTGCTTCCCTTAATGCAACAAACCCTAGTATAAAAAGAGATGTGTCATATTCTTCTCTCTAAATTTCTGCAGAAGCTCCTAGCTGAGACCAGAAAGCTGTACTCTCAGTCGTTGAATCCTATTTCCCAATTCAGGAGAGACTGCCTCCACAATTGCAATCGTTCCATTCTCAAACAAGTCCACTTTCTTCACCCTATCCTTGTCCAAATATTCTAGGAACCTCGAGTAATACATTCTTGATGATGCTACACCTTGTTCATCTTCCTGAGCCCTCTGCACACCTGATAATGTAGGGAGGGAAACTCCCACTGCCCCCAACAAACTCTTCAGAAACACCCTCTTGTTTCCATGTTTATTTCTCTCCAAAGAAGCCCTTACTATCCCAGGATGACATGACTTGACGAGTGATAGAAGACCACTTTTAGGAACTAATTGCTGACCATAAATCTCCTTGCTTAAAATACTATTCCCTTGGGCTAAGGATAGGGAAGGTGAGCTCAGTACAAACAGATTGAGTGTTGCAGCTGCCATCTCTATAATGAAATGGAGATCTTACAAGCTTATAAGAGCCTTTTTATGCTACCAAAATATAATTATAGTCAGCTTAGGAGCATATTTGTCTACTATTGAAGATAAAAAAGAGTCAATCATATTTATCTACTATTGAAGGTAAAAAAAGAAAAAATCATAGTGTTACTACAGTCTGATTTTAGTCATCACAATGAACCACATTCAAACACCCAAACACCCCTTAAAAAAAATCGAAAAGAACAAAAAATTGTAGTATTGTTGCCTTCACTAAAATGCTACACACAATCAACATTGATTTTACTAGGTATAAACCCTAGGATGGACATCAACTTGTAGTCCAATAGAAAAGTGGAGAGTCCACTAAACATAGGTCTTGAATTCTATCTTTGCTATCGATAGCAGCACAATTGGATGTCTGTTGGATCTCCTGCTAATAAGGCATTAGTGATTATCTAGGCTAAGCTACTTATCCATCGTTGTGACCCAGTGCATACTTTCAATTATTGAATACTAATGTATTTCACTTACTGGTTATCCATTAACAAATGTTAAATTTGCATGTATAAGCCTTCATTTTTAATTGTATTTTATTAGTGTTACAAGTATTATACTATTATATGACACATATCTCTCACCTGCGTTGGGAGATTCTTGCTTCCCTTGATGTAACAAACCCTAGTATAAAAAGAGATGTGTCATATTCTTCTCTCTAAATTTCTACAGAAGCTCCTGGCTAAGACCAGGAAGCTGTACTCTCACTCGCTGAATCATATTTCCCAATTCAGGAGAGACTGCATCCACAATTGCAATCGTTCCATTCTCAAACAAGTCCACTTTCTTCACCCTATCCTTGTCCAAATATTCCAGGAACCTTGAGTAAGACATTCTTGATGACGCTACACCTTGTTCATCTTCCTGATCCCTCTGCACAGCCAATAATGTAGGGAGGAAAACTCCCAATACCCCCAACGAACTCTTCAGAAAGACCCTCTCGTTTCCATGTTTCTTTCTCTCCAAAGAAGCCCTTACTATCCCAGGCTGACATGACTTGGCGAGTGATAGAAGACCACTTTTAGGAACTAATTGCTGACCATAAATCTCCTTCCTTAAAATACCATTCCCTTGGGCTAAGGATAGGGAAGGTGGGATCAGTAAAAATAGATTGAGTGTTGCAGCTGCCATCTCTATAATGAAATGGAGATATTACAAGCCTATAAGACCCTTTTTCTACTACGAAAATATAATTATAGTCAGCTTAGGAGAAGATTTGTCTACTATTGAAGATAAAAAAGAATCAATCATATTTCTCTACTATTGAAGATAAAAAAAGAAACAATCATAGTGTTACTATAGTCTGATTTTAGTCATCACAATGAACCACATTCAAACACCCAAAGACCCCTTGAAACAAATAGAAAATAAGAAAACTGTGGTATTGTTTCCTTCACTAAAATGCTACACACAATCAACATTGATTTTACTAGGTATAAACCCTAGGATGGACATCAACTTGTAGTCCAACAGCAAAGTGGAGAGTCCACTGGACATAGGTCTTGAATTCTATCTTTGCTACCGACAACAACACAGCTGGATGTTTGTTGGATCTCCTACTAAGAGGGCATTAGTGATTATATAGGCTAAGCTACTTATCCATTGTTGTGACCCAGCGCATACTTTCAATTATTCAATACTAATGTATTTCACTTGTTGGTTATCCATTAACAAGTGTAAAATTTTCATGTATAAGCCTTCATTTTTAATTGTATTTTATTAGTGTTACAAGTAGTATACTATTATATGACACATTTCTCTCACCTATGTTGGGAGATTCTTGCTTCCCTTGATGCAACAAACCCTAGTATAAAAAGAGATGTGTCATATTCTTCTCTCTAAATTTCTACAGAAGCTCCTAGCTGAGACCAGGAAGCTGTACTCTCACTCGCTGAATCCTATTTTCCAATTCAGGAGAGACTGCCTCCAATATAATTGCAATCGTTCCATTCTCAAACAAGTCCACTTTCTTCACCCTATCCTTGTCCAAATATTCCAGGAACCTCAAGTAAGACATTCTTGATGATGCTACACCTTGTTCATCTTCTTGATCCCTCTACACACCTGATAATGTAGGGAGGGAAACTACCACTACTCCCAACAAACTCTTCAGAAACACCCTCTTTTTTCCATGTTTCTTTCTCTCTAAAGAAGCCCTTACTATCCCAGGCTGACATGACTTGACGAGTGATAGAAGACCACTTTTAGGAACTAATTGCTGACCATAAATCTCCTTACTTAAAATACCATTCCCTTGGGCTAAGCATAGGGAAGGTGGGCTCAGTACAAACAGATTGAGTGTTGCAGCTTCCATCTCTATAATGAAATGGAGATCTTACAAGCCTATAAGAGCCTTTTTTTTGCTACCAAAATATAATTATAGTCAGCTTAGGAGCAGATTTGTCTACTATTTAAGATAAAAAAGAATCAATCATATTTCTCTACTATTGAAGATAAAAAGAAACAATCACAGTGTTACTACAGTCTGAGTTTAGTCATCACAATGAACCGCATTCAAACACCCAAACACCCCTTGAAACAAATAGAAAAGAAGAAAACTGTAGTACTGTTGCCTTCACTAAAATGCTACACACAATCAACATTGATTTTACTAGGTATAAACCCTAGGATGGATATCAACTTGTAGTCCAACAGCAAAGTGGAGAGTCCACCGAACATAGGTCTTGAATTCTATCTTTGCTACTGACAGCAACACAACTGGATGTCTGTTGGATCTCCTTCTAAGAGGGAATTAGTGATTATCTAGGCTAAGCTACTTATCCATCGTTGTGACCCAGCGCATACTTTCAATTATTGAATAGTAATGTATTTCAATTACTAGTTATCCATTAACTAATGTTAAATTTGCATGTATAAGCCTTCATTTTTAATTGTATTTTATTAGTGTTACAAGTATTATACTATTATATGACACATCTCTCTCACCTACGTTGGGAGATTCTTGCTTCCCTTGATGCAACAAACCCTAGTCTAAAAAGAGACCAAAAAGAAACTAAAGGCATCTCTAAAACCAAATTCCAAATAAGAGACCAGCACAAAGGAAACTACCATCAATCCCAACAATCCCAACTGTATTGGCAAAGATTGAAAATTGGTGGAAAAAAGGGTAGACCTAAAAAGGCAACTACCACCAATCCCATATGAATTAGCAAAGATTGAAAATTGTTGGAAAAAAGGGCAGATATAAAAGGGAAACTACCAACAATCCCAACTATATTAGCAAAGATTGAAAATCAGTGGAAAAAGGGGCAGACCTAAATTTTCTGAAAGACATAAGGAAAACCCAACTAAAGCAACAATGTACACCTTTTTCCCGCCAAGGATGTCTAAATAAGAATATTCTGTACCAATTGAAACGATCTGATTTTATTACCGCATTGGCATTATGACTAGATTAGTCTTAATCTCCAATCCCGGGGTATTTTTCGGGTATCAAAAAAATAGGAGGTGCCAATATGAATTTCCAGAGGCCAATCTCATCGATTGGTTTTCAACGTATATAATAATAAACGGATGCACCTAATGCTATCACATTCCAAGGTTGGGCTCACCCTGGTTTCCTTTCTCGAAAATACTAACAAATAAGAAAATTAAAGGCTAATCCAGGCATCGCTCCAGGGAATTTCCAAGAAAAAAGTTCCAAAGCAACTATTCACAAACTCCCAATAAAACCCTTACACTACAAATCAATTACCATCAATCCGAGCTGCTGTTGTCTATCAAATTCAAGAGTTAATGAAACGGAGAAATTTCAAGAATGGCTGTTGAAACCCTCAATGATCCCAAATCTGGTAATTTCAAGAATTGCGGCTGAAGATGGTAGAAAATAGAAAAAAATAGTGAAAAATCATACCTATTCTTCATTGATGCGCTGAGCCTCTGCCTGTATCAAGATTTGATATGCCTCCCAAGACATACTTTCAAGAATTAAGCGTAAGACATGTGTTTTTTTATCAATAGAAAATAAATAAATAAACCTGGTGAAAAAATATTGAATGTTCTTCCTTAATGAGTAGTGCCTCTTCCTGTATCAAGATATGAAGAACACAATCGTTTTGATGGAGTTTTCTTCTCCCATCAATGAAAACCAGAAGAATAACTAAATTTTTTTTTAGCTAATTGGCATTTACAACCTCAAGTAAAAGACATACATTTTCCGGCCAAAGGTTTTCATTAACAAATAACCATATAATGCAAAGATTGTATTACAATATCTTTTTGATTTCTTAGTTTTTGTATAATTATATTTTAAGATTATTCATTATATTTTAATTAATATTATATATTACAAATAATTTTAATGTTATATACCTATTATATACTATAATTTATATCTATAATAGTTAGAATTACATATATTTTAAATATTATTTAATTATATTATACTATCTGAATTAATATTATGTATAAATTAATATATAACTATATATTACACTAATACAAATAATCAAGTTAATCAACCCCTCTAATACCTTACATATGTTAATTATAATCCTTATATTATAATTATAACCATCAGTCACCCTTATAATATGTATCATACATTTTTTTAATAATTTATGTTATTATGTAGTTGGAAAAGTTTTTTTTTGGGCGTAATATTCAATTCTCATTAATTTGTAAATGGTAAAATAAGTATTAAATTGAGTTTTTTTAATAGTGATATAATTAGTATTAATATTTTTTTAATTATTTTATTGCTTTTTAGATCTTGTACATTTTTTAATTGGAGTTATGAAAAATTTCAAAAGCATGAATATGGTGTTCCTATATTATTAAAGATTACTATAAAAAACATGACCAAGGCCAGGGAAAATTTCAAACATTAGAAACAACATGGTGTTATTATTGTTATGTTCTAAAGCATAGTTCAAAAAACCTTATGTCATAGCATATACATAAGCCGGATCTGTACTATAGCTTAGATAGCTATATAAAGACAAATATCAACAGAGAACATGCAGTGTTTGATGTATACAACCTGCAAATATATATTTATAATTGATATATTATCAACCAATTATGTGTATTTTATGTATATTTGGTCAATTCATGTTGAGTTGTGACAGTACGTTAATTTTAAGGGGGTCTTTGAATCCATCTGCAGTGTTAGAATTTAGTAAAATGTACAAATTCATTGTCAAATATGTAATTTTTTCCATTCCAGAGTGGGACAACTAAAAATGACCAAATAAATTGTAATCTGGTCAATTGTAGTCTAGATATACCGTGATCAAATTTGATCATTTATCTTAGTCGTTTTTAGTTGGTTTTTGTCCTGTGACCAAAAGTGGTCATTTATCTTGGTTGTTTTTAGTTATCTCACTTAGAATTATCAATTTTGGTCACTTATCCCTTTAAAAAAACAGTGGTGACCAAAATTGTTGGTCTCGTGGTCACTAATCTCTCATTTTCCACTAGTGTATGAATCATCTATGGATGACATATTTACTCTTCGGCAGGGCGCTGGGTAGAAAAGGTTTTTTAGTGGAGGGATTGTGTAAACCTGGAATATTGATTTTCATCCATGTCTGGGTGCTATCTGAATCATGGATGGCATATTTAGGATAAAGGAGTTAATGTTTACAAGGTGCCAAAAACATAAAAAGTTGGGGTAATTATAGCATTGATGATATCAACCTCGCCTCCAGGTCTTGGGGCACAAGAACCCAGGGCAACATTATCTCCTTCAGACCCATAGTAATCTAAAAAAATAGACAATTAAAAAAAATAAAAAAATAAAAAAGTGTTTTAAATATTACCAAACCTTAGCCTAAATTCCATGTTTTTAAAATTATTCCAAATTAATAGCCATGAACAATTCATATATATCCCCTTGTCGGAGACATAATAAAAAAAAAATCATTATATTAACAAGGCCATCAATCTTTAAATACTATGTTATGACGTGGATAGTTGGAAAAGTTAAAATAATTTTACAGGAGATAGATTGAAGAAGTCTGTATTGGCTTCACTTGATTGGGACATAGAAGTATATGCCAAGAGTGTTGGGGTTTGTAAGGAGTGTGTTGTGTTGCGCATGGAGGATGGAAGTGCAGTAAAGCCTGTGGGTTCTGGTAACAATTTATTGTCGGGTGGCGAGAAGGTTTTTGCTAATTCTTCAGGAGACGGGGTTAGGGTTTCTGCTGTTTCTAGCAATATTTGCCCTGTACGCATTGATGTCGGTGCAGTTTGTGATGAGGGATTGGGGAATTCTTTTTAGCGTACGAAGGAATTTTATGAGTCATGTGCAGTGGATGCAGGATTTATGTTTGGACTGGATGATTCTGGAGCTTTGGGATTAGTTGATAGTAAGCTTTCTTGTGAGATTTCTGGTTCTATTGTAAGGTTTCCTCGGTTTCTTGGTTCGGGAAATATTGAAGACCCGATTGATAATGTGGAATTCTTGAAAATTTATCAGTCTGCTTCAGAGATTGTTGGCAAGATTCTGGTGCTTGTTCTGCGGAGGTAGGGGTGAAACAAAAGTGAGCTCATAGGACTATCAAGAAATTTGATAAGCTGGTCCTGCTGACTATATGGGAGGATGTGGGGTTAAATGATATCATTTTGACTAATGGCTTGACCCTGGTTGGGCATTTCGGAGGTCGCAAATTTAATTCTGATAGTTTAAATGGTTGGGCTGAAGTGGTTTGGAAAGATGTTATTAGCTATCCCCCTATGATTTTCCTCCTTCCGAGAGGATGGATTGCCTTTAAATTCTTCTCTGAGGAAGATGCGGCTTTGGTTCTTGCTAGTGTTTGGCATTGGAATAAAGATGGTAATTTAATCAAAAGGTGAACGCCATTATTTGATCCTTGAATTGAAAGGTATGATAAAGTTCCTATATGGGTTAAACTCCCCATTCTTCCATTTGAATTCTGGTGAGTTGATTTTTTTAAACTGATTGGTAATACATTGGGCACTCACCTAGAAACTGATTTTTCATATCTAAAATTTGGGGTCTGTTGTATGGGTCGGGTTTTGGTGTTGATTGCCTATCGGAATGGTTTGCTTGCTGATTTAGTTATTAAAACAGGCATCTCTGAATTCAGTCAGCCCTCGGATTATCTAGATGTCCCGTTTAGGTGTTATAGATGCCATGTATTTGGTCATTTGATGAATGAATGTTCGTTACCTTTTAACAAGAAATATTTTCCTAGTTCTTCCCATAAGATATGGTGAGTTAAGAACCAAGGGAAAAATTTGGGGGTTAAGGCAGGTTTGGATTTAGTTGATGATTTGGAGGAATTGAACCTCTCACCAAAGACATTAGTAGAGGAGGAGGTCTTAGGGTCTCAATCTTCATTATTGTCTCTTAAACCTTTGAGTATTGCCTCATTATCTGAGTTTGAAGGCTCGATGTGGAATAAGAATGTTGAGGGATCTGTTGTGGTTTCTTTGTATAATTCTGTCCAGTCTGAAGCATTAAAGGATCTTGGTTTTTTATCTCCCCCTAAGGTTTTTCTTGTTGTTAGTAAGGGCTATTACCTTGGTTCTTGATCGAAAGTTATTAATGATGGAGGGTATGGATCAGATTGTGATCCATCTCGGATACATCTTTTAGTTTAGGGTAGGGTTGGATGTTTGGTGAATGTTAATTCTGATGTGAAGGTTGGTTCTGGGGCACTTAGAGCTTTGTATGCCCCCACAAATTTTCCCTTATGATCATGATGACCCTAAACTATAGAGGTTTGGCTAGTTTACCTAAAAAATTAGCTGTGAGAAGATTGATTGATGAACAGTCTTTAGATGTTATTTTTTTGCAAGAAACTATGTGTGATGGGTGCATTTTGGTGAGGGAGATGAAATTGTTGTTAAAATATTGGTAGTTTGTTTCTGTGGATGCTAAGGGAAGATATGGGGGTCTTCTATTGGGGTGGAGGACTCGTAATTTTCATTTACTTAATGCCTGGGCTATGTCTTCTGGTGTATGTGCTGTTTTGTATTCTATTGAGTTGTAGTTGGCCTTATATTTTAAAAATCTTTATGGGCCTTATATCGATAGGAAAGCTTTCTGGAATAATCTATTGGTTATGGAATGTTTCAAATGCCCTAAATTGGTATTTGGTGGGGATCTGAATTTTTCCTTGGGTCATTCTAAAATCTGGGGTGTTAAAGCATGTGTGGATGTTTTAACTGATTTCTTTATTAAACATTTGGAAGGACTTGGACTTGTAGATATTGCTCCTATGGTTTCAATTCCAACTTATTCTAATTGATGTATTGGTCTTGAGAGTATAAGCAAAATATTGGATCGTTTACTCTTATCGGCCGATTTTCTGGATAGTGACTTCCTTTTTAAATAGTGGATTGGGTGTGGAGGAGATTCTAACCATCAACCTGTTTATTTACAAATCTTGTCTAGTATTCCTAAGGCTGATCGTCCCTTTAAGTTTAATTCCTGCTGGTTAGAAAACAATGACTTGGTTGTATTATTAAAAGCTTCCTAGGTAGTTGTTGATGCATCATTGGAGGTTTCCCCTGCATCCCAGTTTACTGTGAATCTTAAAAGATTAAAAGAGTTATCCATAGCCTGGTCATTGAAGAAAAAAAGCTCAGGACATCAAGGATTTAGTTGATATTGAATATGCTATGAAGATGTATCTTGATGGATGGGTTATGGTTTTAGTTCGGAAGAGGATAAATTGTCTTTGACTGAGCTTGAAACTTGTAAGAGAACTATTTTATGTGACCAGGAAAAGGAGGCATGACATAAAAGTAGGGCATTATGGTTGCTATGTGGAGATGACAATACTCCTTTTTCCCATAAATTTGTTGCTCATAGGAATAATCTTAATTCAATTTGGAAAATTGAAGATGACTTTGGTAACCTTGTTGAAGGTTTTGAGGCTATTGCTGGTGCTGGGATACATCATTTTGAGTCTCTATTTCAGGAAGAAGCTAATCTTCATCTTCTTGACATTGTGCAGAGTGCAGGTTATTTTCCTACATCTATATCTGTGGAAGATAACAGTGATCTTATGAAACATGTTACTTTGCAAGATATTAAGCATATTCTATCCATTAGTAAAAATTATAAGAGTTTGGGACTAGAAGGGATTCCTGTTGAGGTTTATAGATGTCCTTTTTATGTTATGGGTGAGGATCTCTTGAGAGTTATTGAGCTTTCTTGGATAAGTGGTAAAATTCCTGTGATATGCAATTCTACTTTTCTTGCTCTAATACCTAAGATTGATCATCCTTCATGCTTTGAGGATTTCATGCCTATTTATTTGTGTAATTATGTTTACAAAATTATAGGTAAGATTATATCTATTTGGATCAGAAAATTTCTGGGTAGGTGTATATTTGGTGAACAGTTTGGTTTTTTGCTCGGTAGACAGATTCATGATGCAGTTGGGGTCATTAAGGAAGGTATGCATACGATGCATAGAAAATGCTTAAAGTTTGTGATGATAAAAAATTATTTATCTAAATCTTATGATCGAGTTAGTTGGACCTATCTTCGGGTCATTCTCTCGAAAATGGGATTTGCTGGGAATTTCATTTCTTAGGTCATGAGTAGCCTTTCTTCTGTATCCTTTTCCCTACTTATAAATGGAGTTGCAACTACTTTATTTAAATCTGGCAAGGGACTTAGACAAGGTTTCCCTTTGGCACCTTTACTATTTCTTATTGTCACTTGAAGGTCTAGGTAGGGCTCTTCCTTTTGCCAAATACTGTGGGACCTATCATGGTTTATCTTTTGGTAATGATATTGTCTTAACACATGTTCTGTTTGTGGATGACATTGTAATGGTCAATGATGGTTCTGAACAATCTCTTTCTACTTTATATGAGATTTTAATGATCTTCTGTAAGGCATCGGGGATGAACATCAATGATGATAAATCTTCTTTATATTCTTCTTGTTTGGAAGAATCAGAGATTATTACTGTACATAATATATTTTCATTTTTAGTTGACAAAATTGAGAATGGTATGAAGTACCTTGGGTTTTATCTTAAACCATGTAGATATCTTTTAAAGGATTGGGATTGGTTGATCAATAAGGTGGAAAAAAGGATTAAAAACTAGAGCTTTCACTGGTTATCCAAGGGGGGTAAGTTGATTATGATCAAAGCTGTACTAGAGACCATTCCGGTCTACTAGATGCATTTTTGGATACCAGTGGGGATTATTAAGAAAATTAGAAAGCTTTGCTTCAATTTTCTTTGGTCTGGAAATCGAAACTCTTATGGATTACCTTGGACATCCTGGAATATTTTGGCAAGTCCAAAGTCTTTGGGGGGTTAGGGACTGAAATTTCCTATTGTTTTTACCAAATCCCTTATGGCTAAAAATATATGGAATATTATTAATGGAATAGGTCTATGGGTTAATATTACTATTCAAAAATATATTCATCCATTGACCATTTTGGAATGGATTAGATCTCCTGCTAAAAAGAAAAGATGCATATCAATTTGTTGGGAAGCTGTTCTTTGGGCTTTTGATATTATTGGAAATTTGTTTGTATGGAATATTGGGAATGGAGCTGCTATTCATATTGGGGTGGATCCTTGGATAGGATGTAAATAGAGACATTCTTTGCCTCCTTCTATGATTGAAAATTTACATTTGGCTGGGTTTTATTTTTTATCGGATATTGGAATTCATGGTTTGACAGCTTTGATGGCTCAACAATGGTTTAATGCAGATTTTATTGGTTTTACTAATCCTTAGGAGATAGATGTGTGAAATGGTTATTTAGCCATTCTTAAATCGATCCATGTAAGGTTTTCAAATGATAATGATGCCCTGGTATGGAATTTATCCAAATCTGGTCATTATTCACCTAAAGAGGGATATGCACAGCTTATGAATAGGGAAGTGGAGCATACCTAGTGGTGGAGACTTTTATGGAAGTTGAAATGTCCACTCAAAACAAAAATGTTTTTTTGGTTTATCTTTTCTGGAAAAGCTTTGACATGGGATGTTCTTATCAAGAAAGGCAGAGAAGGACCTGGCAGATGTTTTTTGTGCAAAATGGAATATGAATCCAATTTTCATATTGGAGTGGATTGCCCTTTTACTCAAAATGTTTGGTTAATCAGTGAGGACAAATTGAAATTCAATAACCTTTGGAGTGGAGAAACTATGTCAGAATGTTTTAAAACTTGGTGTTTAAATTTGGAGGTTGCAAATATTAAACCTTTACTTGTTATTGTCTTATGGTTTATTTGGAAGGCCAGGAACTTGTCTTGTTTTGAAGATATTACTTTGACACCAGCACAAGTATCAAGCTTCAGTCTGGGTATGATGATGGCTCTTCCGCAGAAGAGTTCAATGCTTACTATAAGATCTATCTTTGTGGAAGTTATTGATAAAACCTTTGCATGGGGTTTTTTTGATGGTTCTGCAGCAGGGGAGCCAAAAATATGTGGAGCTATAGGCATGCTATATATCTCGAATGAACATTATTTCTCATTTAAGGCTGGATTAGGTTTGGGTACCAATAATTATGTAGAATTATGTGCCTTAAAGCTACTTCTCTATCGGGCTAAGAGGAACTCATTGGCTAAAATCCAGATTTTCAGTGATTCTCAGTTAGTTATTAACTGGGCATCTGGTAAGTTTAGATTACTGAATTTAGATTTATCCATGATTCTTCAGGAAGTTAACAGGCTTACTCACTGTTTTGATTATGTGTTGCTCAAATATATATATCAGGAAAGACATATTTCTACAGATGCATTGGCGAAAGGTGGAGGAATGATTTTAGAGGGTTATTGGACCATCAAGGAACATCGTGCAAATGAAGTTGTGGAAAATTTTCAAATTCTTTAATTTTATGGGTTATATGAGGTTGCATGAAGATTGGGTTGCTGTTTATATTGGGATATGAGTCCATTTTTGATGATCAGATTAGTTTTTGAGGACATTCTGGTTTTGCTGTTTTTGTGACAACATGTTGACATATTTTTGTTTGGAGCATCATGGTTGGATGTTAGACTTTTGTGGTTGCAAATATCAGTTTTTTTTTTTGATATTGATGAGCAGTGGTGAGACTGTTTTATTTGTTGTGGCTTCCTTTTGAGACCATTATGTAATTTCTAGTTGACATAAATTTATGTTGTTTTAGCGCTCAATATGAAGCTATCTTTTTGAAAGTATCTACCAGCTTTAAGGTTGTTTTTTTTTTTGTGTAAATGGACATTAGAGCCATTTGTTAAATGTGAATATAAGTATTTACAAATTTTTTCCATGGAGAAAAAAAGCAGTATATGAATAAATTGGTGTAAATTTTGTTGATATAATACAACTATGCAACAAAATCAACATGTCTAGAGTATAGAAGTGACTATATAAAGATATTCTAGACATGATTTTAATGTAACACTACTATAAAAAGAGATTCTAGACATCATTTCAAACTATGTTAGTCGAGAACTGACATAATGGAAAGAAAAATGCTTTACTTTACTTGGAAAATAAAGGTGGATATTTTTCTCAATATTGTTTTCGGAAACTTGGTTTAATTATTAATTATCAATTCACTTTTACAATCCATATCAAGGGAATTTTCAATAGAAAGAAGAAAAAAAATTGTGCTACAACTTTATAATGTTTGAACATAATGTAAAACTCTTTTTCTACTAGGTAGTTAATTTATTAAATATATAGAAAAATAGTAAAAATAATAAAGATGGTGATCTTTATTTTTTATTTTGTTTTATTAATACATAAAATTAATTTATTTATTTAAGTTATAAATATAAGAAATTATTTTAGAAAAGAAAATCTGCATATGGCTAGAATGTCATAGAGAAAGAGTTAAAGTCCATATATAATTTAGAAGATATCATTTAACTATGAACCACCTTGCTATGTTTAGGACCATTGTTAATAAGTCTTGTAATAATAAAACCAATCTTCTTTGTTTCTTTTTTCACTTTAGAAGAAGATTGATTTGACTTGAGTGAGACATATAGGTGGATGAATAAATGAGTAGAAATTTTGTTAAGAAAACTTATTACAAAGTTCATAAGTTGTTTGTATTGAATTGATTTCAATGGAATTGTTTGTATTGACTTACTTCAATGGAATACATAAATGGACATTTTGTAGATAAAATACATCACTTTAATGTAAGGTTGGAATCTCTTTTCAAACTATGTTAGCTGGCATGTGATGGTGGCTGGCATATGGTGATAGAACTTGAAATTTGTGAGATAACAACAAGGATAGAGAAATGCTTGAATACATTTGGAGAATGAGGAAAAAAAAGGTGGAGTTTTTTTTTTAATATTTTTTTGCAAACTTGACTTAATATGGCATCCATTCACTTTTACACTCTCACCTCAAGGAAAATTTTAATAGAATGAAGAAAAGTAAAATACTTGTACTACAACTTTAAATGTTTGTGCAAAATGTAAAACTCTATATCTACTAAGTAGTTAATTTATTAAATATAGCCCACAGGGGTATAGACTGACTAGCAAGTGCCGTGTAAATGAAGCAATGATGTAAAGGAGGTTTCAAGTTCAAATCTCACTCCGACTTATCTGTGCCCGATGCTTGCGGGCTGTGTGGATGCACCTGGGGTTATAGTGGCAGCTAATGGGAATGGACCCCGTGTCAAGCGAGTACCAGAACCACCCAGTTACCGATTCCCCCAGTACAAAAAAAATAAAAATGATTAAATATATAGAAAGAAAAAAAATAAAGACAACAATATTTATTATTTTTTATTAATACTGCAAATTAATTTTACTTATTTAAGTTATAAATATATGGAATTATTTTAGAAAAAGAGACCAACATATGGAGCCAAAGAGTTATAAATAAAGGAGCTAAAGGACAAACATAATTTAGGAACTATCATTCAACTATGGACCACCTCGTTACACTTATGACCATTGTTAAGGAGTGTTCTAATAACAATATACTATTTTTTATTTCTTTGTGTGCTTTAGAAGAGATCGATTCAAAAGGATTAATTTTATTTGAGTGGGACACTGAGGTTAATGAATTAAAATATTGTTAATCAAATGTATTACAAAGTTCATGAGTTGTTTGTATTGACATCACTTTAATGGATTAAAGAAATTGACATTTTATCGATCAAATACATCACTTTAATGTAACTATGTTGGTTAGTATATGGTGATATAATTGGAAAATTTTGAGACAATAGAAATGAAAGAGGAATGCTTGACTCCATTCCGAGAATAGCGGTGAAAAAAGAGATAGAGATCTTTTAACTTGGGTTTATTGGGAGGTACCAATTCACTTTTACAACCCCACCTCAAGGAATCTTTTAATTGAAAGAAGGAAAATTAAATACTTGTGCTAGAACATTACAATTTTGTACAAATTGTAAGACTCTCTATCCATTAAGTAGTCAATTTATCAAATATGTAGAAAGATAAAAAACAAATAAAGATGAACATCTATAATTTTGTTTTATCAAGAATTAAAAGTAACTTTATTTATTTATTTAAGTTATAAATATATAGAATTAATTTAGAAAGCAAGATCAACATAACTTTGGACATAACTTAGAATTTACCATTTAACTATGGGCCAACTTATTATGCTTAGGACCATTGTTAAGGAGTGTCATGTAGTAACAAAGGCAATGTTATATGTTTCTTTTTTAAATTTAGAGGAGAGATATTCAAGAATATTGATTTGACTTGAGTGGGACATATAGGTAAATGGATAAATTGGTAGATATTTTGTTAGCAAACATATTGCAAAGTTCATGAGATGTTTGTTGTATTGACTTGACTTCAATGGAGTAAATAAATGGACATTTTGTCGACAAAATACATCGCTTTAATGTAATGCTCAAGTCTCCTTTAAAATTATGTCACTTGGCATATGGTGATATTTGTTGTATTGACTTGACTTCAATGGAGTAAATAAATGGACATTTTGTCGACAAAATACATCGCTTTAATGTAATGCTCAAGTCTCCTTTCAAATTATGTCACTTGGCATATGGTGATATTTGTTGTATTGACTTAACTTCAATAGAGTAAATAAATGGACATTTTGTCGACAAAATACATTGCTTTAATGTAATGCTCAAGTCTCCTTTCAAATTATGTCACTTGGCATATGGTGATAGAACTGGAAAATTGTTTGGAGAATAGAAGCAAAAACAGAGATAAATAATTATTTCAATATTTTTTGGAAACTTGGCTTAGTTGATGCTTACCAATTCACTTTTATAATTTTCCACCTCATAGAATCTTTCAATAGAAAGAAGATAAGTAAAATACTGTTTTTACAACTTTACAATGTTTGTACAAAATGTAAGATTCTCTTTCTAGTATGTAATAAATATATTAAATATTTAGAGAGATAAAAAACAAATAAAAATAAATTTGTTGTTGTTTAATTGATTCTTAAAATTAATTTTATTTATTTAAGTTATAAATATATGGAATTATTTTAGAAAAGAAGATTAACATAGAAAAAATTTCAAACAACAAAAAAATAAGAGCTAAAAAATAAAGGTAATTTATGAGCTATATGGATTTGCTTGTTATGTTTGGGACCATTTTTAAAGAATTTGGTAATAATAATACCAATTTTTTTTGTTACTTTGTAGACTTAATTAAGAGATATTTGAGAAGATTGATTTCACTTGGGACCTGAAGAAGAATGAATAAATTGGTTGAAGTTTTGTTAACCAAATGTATTACAAAGTTTATGAATGGTTTGTATTGACTTGGCTTCAAATAAAGTAAGGAAATAGATATTTTATCGATAACATAGATATTTTATAGATATTTTAGTCTTGAGTGTCCTTTCAAACTATGTTACTATGTTAGTTGGCATATAGTGATAGAATTAAAAGCTTGCGAGACAATAACTCGGAAAGAGAAATTATTGACTCCATTTGGAGAATAAAGGCGAAAATAGAGGTAAAGAATTTTTTCAATATTTTTTTGGAAGCTTGGCTTAATTGGTGTATATATATGTGTAGAGAGCCAAGAGTACAACTCACCAGGGTTTGAGGGTTTGAGAGACGTAGGGGAGAGGGAGAAATGGATATTCTTCTGATATCTTTGCTTCTTTTGTTCATGTCTGCCTCTCTGCATGTAGCAACGTCTATGAGGAAGCCATATTCTCATGCTCATCTTCCCAAAGATGCTTTATATGTCTATGACCACATGCTTCATGGATTTACCTCGCTTCAACCTCTCTCTTCCCACTCTGCACGCACTGTGGAGGAAGGTGAAGATGGTGGATTTACTTCGTTCCAACTTCGTTCCGATTCTGGTGATGAATTCATGGTGGAGGAGGTGGATGCTCTCTTGTCATTTAGAAAGTCCATCACATCCGATCCATGGGGAAAGCTCTCCACCTGGACACCAGAGAACTCCCACAATATTTGCTCATGGCATGGTATTCACTGCACACATGATCGCCACACTACAAGAAGAGTTGTCGCCATTGACCTTCATGTAGATCCAGATGTATATGGAGGATATTTGGAAGGTACAGTTTCGTCTTCCCTTGGCAGCCTCTCATCATTGGCTACTTTGAATCTCTCTAATAATTATTTCAGTGGAAGAATTCCACGGGAGTTGGGCTACTTGAAAGCCCTCCGACTGCTTGACCTCCGTTGGAATGTTATGAACGGTTCTATTCCAGTGGAGTTGGGGCAGTTGAAAGCATTGCGAGTGCTTGACCTGAGCGACAATAGGATGAACGGATCTATTCCAGTGGAGTTGGGCTTGCTCCAGAAGCTACAGCACTTGAGTCTCAATGGCAACTACTTCTCAGGCAATATACCACGCCAGTTAGGTAATTTGACCCACCTTACATACTTATCCATTTCAAGCCCTAATATTTCCGGTTCCATTCCATCTGAAATATTCCGGCTTCCCCTCTCCTATCTATCGCTTAGTCTAAACCTCACAGGAAGCGTACCTAAAGCCATTGGCAATTTGACCAAGTTGACGTACTTAGCTCTTTCCGAAATTGGAGCCATTACCATACCTCGAGAAATTGCTAATTTGACCAGGTTAACATATTTAGATCTTTCCTATAATAGTCTCACTAATAACATTCTCGTAACCCTTGCTGGTTTGAATCAACTGACTTACCTAGATCTTTCCGATAATAGGCTTAGTGGTAACACTGTTTTAAGCTTTGCCGCCAATTTTTATGAGTTGTCTTTCCTAAATCTTTATGGAAATAAGCTTATGGGTAACATTCCTGTAACTCTTGCAAATTTGAGTCAATTAACTTTTTTACATCTACAAAATAATATACTTAATGGTAGTATACCTAAAGCAATAAACAATTTAAAGAAGCTTGAATTTCTTTCCCTCTCAGACAATAGTTTGAGAGGTACAATTCCCAAAGCCATAGGAAACCTTTCTTCTTTAAAGCAACTATATTTGCATTCAAATAGTTTGAGAGGTACAATTCCCAAAGCCATAGGAAACCTTTCTTCTTTAAAGCAACTATCTTTGCATTCAAACAAATTGACTGGACAAATTCCATATAGCATAGGAAAGCTAAAAGATCTCATGGTCCTAAGGTTATACAATAATAGTCTTTTTGGGAACATTCCTAATAGTATGAACGGTTTGGTTTCACTTGAGGAATTAGATGTATCACAAAACAAATTAAATGGATCAATTCCTACACATGGTGTATACAATTGGACTAATTTACTTGTTTTCTCTACTCATTCTAACAACCTTTCTGGGACCTTTCCTTCATCATTGGCCAATTGTACCAATCTTTGGGCACTGGATTTAAGGAAAAATGCATTTACGGGTGAACTCCCTCCATACCTTGCAAATTTTGGTAACCTGCAAGTTTTGAATGTTGGTTATAATAGCCTTCATGGTAGTATTCATTGGATAACTAATCTCACCAACTTGTTTCTGTTGGATTTATCCAACAATAAGTTCAGTGGAAGCATACCATCTAATCTTGAGAGACTCCAAGGATTTGCAGCAAATAAAACTTTACAAGGGCGTCAGTATTCATATGAAATGACAATTGACATAAAAGGAATTGAGTATAACTTGTCATATGTGTGGCATACAAACATGGTATTTGATTTGTCTCAAAATAATCTTATAGGAGAAATCCCTCTGAGCATAGGAAGTATGAATAGCTTGCGGTTGCTGAATTTATCTGGGAACCAATTGGAAGGGAAAATTCCTGCATCTCTTGGTGAGATATCTACTCTCGAGGAGTTGATATTGGCAAAAAATAATTTGCATGGAGAAATTCCTCAGGAGCTCTCTAAATTATCAATGCTGGCCTCTCTAAATGTTTCATCTAACAACCTTTGTGGGCCAATCCCAAAAGGGACTCAATTTTACACTTTTAATGTGAGTTCATTTCAATTGAATAAGTGTTTGTGCGGGTTTCCTCTACCACCATGCAAAAAAAAAGATAATTCAATGGCTAGAGATAATGATAGTGGGAGTAATGTTAAAAGCGGATGGTTGAGCCATGTAAATGAAGAAGTATCTTTGATAGCATTGGAGTTGGGTGCAGGGATTGGATTTGGGGGAGTAGTTGCTATGTTCATTGCTTGGGATAGAGCAAGGTGTTGGGTACTCGGTTTGCCTCCCAACAACACAAGAAAACCATTTTATGGACTCTACCGATTCCCTACATAGCTCAATAAAACTTATCTAAATACATTATTATCTTAATGTATATAATGTTTCTTATTGGTATAGTATTTGACTAGCCAATATATATCAATGTCTTAGTAATGTAAAGATATAATGTTAGAATGTAAAGAAACAACGTTTCTCAAATAATATAAATTATATTTTAAAGAGTTGATTTTGATGGGATGTGAGTTAGCACAAGAGGTCAATTCATAGAGATTCAAATTAACGAATTTTATTGTTTAAGATCCCACTAGAGTGAGAGTCAGAGCATTGCATGAATTAAACAATTTTGATAACTATATCTAAAACCCTTTTTGTACATGTATAAATGTTTTTTCACTGATGTTTATTAAGTTATAAACCATTCACATTCACTTGGAAAAAATATGATATCTTTGACATTGTCACTTTAAAGCTTTTAAAGTATATCAAAATCAAAATAAATAGCACATATTGTTTATTAGAATATAAAACTTTAAGAATAATGGATGATTTTATATAAATCGTCATTTGAAATGATACATTTCAAAAAATGATATCAAAATAATTTTGTATACATGTTATGTAACTATGACTTGTCCTATATTAAGGAGATGTCATCTTTAAGAGTATATGCTCCTTCTCCTATATTAAGGAGATGTTTTCAATCATTTTTTGTATTCAACCTATTGCCATCTTTAAGAGTATATGCTTATAAGTTATACACAAAAGTACCTTTTCCATGTAGTGCATCCCTTTGTCTCTGAAAGAAAAACGATTCCTAGCTTTATGAACTTTTTGTTGATAAAGGGTCGACAACTTCAATTCTATATTTTCTAATCTAGAAACATTTTGGGAATCACTTTTGTGCTTGCTAGTTAGCTTTAAAGCAATTCCTATTGATATTCTAGTAGACTTGGTGAAGAACTTAAACAACTTTTTGAAGTGTAAAATTCATTATAGTTTATTATCGTAATCACCTTTTTGCTTGCCAATAAGTTTAAAAGCAATTCCTATTGATATTGTAGTATTGTAGTAGACTTTGATGAAAAGTTTAAACAAATCTTTGAAGTGTAAAATTCATTATAATTTATTAATTATTTTCAAGCGAAAACTACATTATCAATTGTTACATACTAATGTATATGTTCTTATTAAATAAACAATCTTAGTGGTCATATTTATTTGGGAAAAATGACCAAAGCTTTCTAATTTGGCTGAAATTATTTAAGAAATATCCCAATAAATAATAAGTATTTTGCTAAGCATGTGGATTTATAGCTCGTGAGATATGTTATTGAATTATATAATGCCCCAAAAGTGATGTTTTGCAAGTGACAATGATGTAGTCAGAAGGGAAAAGGAACTTTCACAAATGCAAAACAACAATGTATGAAAAAAGTCATATTTAGTTTTTGAGGGAAATCTTTTAACATTAATCAAAGTCACTTTTAACATTAATCAGAGTCAGTTTATCAAGGGAGTGTGTGAGAGAACTCTAGCCATGAATTAATAAATATAGAATCCATCGAAACGGATGGTCACAAGTCCTTAGAAATTGAATGTTTACATATAAACAAAGATACAAACTATTTAACAAATCAATTTTCTCATTAGGTTATTAAGAAATTGAGATCACATTTAAAACTTTCCTTTCAATTTGATTGAAAACATCTTGAACATAGATGTCAAGTCTTCTGGTAACCCTTTTTAAGAAGCACCACTCTATAACTGTAAGCATATCCTTTTGAGTGTACGCAAATTCTACATGTAAATATACCAATCAGATCAGACCATTATTATGATGAAACTCACCTCAAACAATAAACAATATTAGTGTTATCCCGACAAATATTTTGAGATTCATACACTCCTTGCAGTTCAATTGAGATGAAATGAAACTAGCTACTAACAAAGATTTTTTGCAGCATTACTTGGTGCGATATGACCTATGGAGCCTCTAAGCGTAGTTGAAATCTTGCTACAATGAAATTGGGTATCGATTAACCATGCAATTCGTAAATCATTGACGTGTGCCTCAAACTTGTTATCAAGAAGAATATTGCGAAGAATATTGTGGGGCTTTTAATATTGCAATGGAAAATGTCCCCGATTCCACATTCTTCATGTAAATACACCGACGCGAGTGAAACACCGACAGAGGTTTGAAGCCTCATCACCCATCCAATGTGAGTAGAGTTCTCATGAAAGTGCATGTCTAAAATACCAATGTGCATGAATTGGAGTATGAGGATATTGATATTCAACTTGGAAACTACACCCATAATTTTAACAAGGTTTCGATACCTAATTTTACTGAGTGTCTTGCACTTTGTCCTAAAACTACTTTGGGCCATTGCTTCTCATTGAATATTGAACTTTTTAATTGCAATAATGCAAAAAAAAAATCCAATTAAAAACAAAAGAAAGAAACTTTCAATGAAGAAACAAAAGAAGGGAAACATCCCTCCTTAGTTTGGGAAGTTTTTATACATAAGTTTTATTTATTTATTTAATCTTTAATTTCATGGTTTGGAACAAACTTATATATAAATTAAATAAATATAAAAATAACTAGATTTCAAAACTTTATATATATTTGTATGAAAAAAAAAAAAACTAAAACAATAGTCTCTACAAAGACTAGCATATGTACATTAATAATTAACTTAATCTTTAAATTTTCTATGTTTACTATTTTAATAAATAATGAAATTACATTTTAATAATATAAAAACATAAAATATATTAAAAAATAATATTGTTTATGTAATTATTTATAAATTTCATAACTATAATTTATAATATTTAAAAAATATATATATAATATTAATATTAAAAAAATAGAAACTAATGTTATTTTATTAATTTTTTTGAATTCAATTTTAATTAATAAATTGCATTTTGTATTGTTTGTGTTACAAATAAACTTGTAACAAAGTTAAGCTATATAAGAAAACAGACAGGGAAACATAAACAAAGAAACCGGCCAAACAAGGGTGGAAAACAAGCAAAATAATCTAAATCAGACAAAAAATCACTGCACAGTCAGCCGTAAGGCGACATCCTTCCCACTTTTTGTTTTCACTACTGAACGTCATAGAATGCAGGGGTTAGGTCTTGATTTTAAATATTGATTTTCCTTGCACCTAAAATTCTTTGAAATGTAATAGAAAGTTTAATTTACTAAATAAAGTGTATATATTTTATATTTTACTATAATAAAATGATAAGAAATTGTTATTGTGCTTAAATGAGAATTGTATACATTGTAGCAACAAGAACCTCAATATAAACTTGGTAATAATATGCTAGTTTTCAAAAATATTTAGGGGAAGATAGAAACATAGATACACTAGCTTAAAAAAATGGCCCAACTTTATCCAACCTTATCTCATATTTTCTAGCCACTCTTATAGTGGAAAAAGTTTCTCTTAATAACATATCATTTTAGCATGTTGTATGTCAGAGAATGATGCCTTGAAAAATATGTCTATGCACTATGTTGTATTCTAATAATACATGTGATTGTATATTATGTTGATAATGTAATTATTTGTAAATTGTGATTATTAATTTGTTGATTATGTTTTTGCATATCATATTTACTCTATAGAAGACACCTAAGGGCATGTGTTTCAATTAATAGGGTGGGCACAAGGATGGAATTTGAAGGGTAAATGCTCGTCATGGACCAATTTACCCGTCAAATACAACTAAGATTTTATGGAGACCATCAAAATCTGGCTTAGAATACAGATTTTAGATTTTGATGGTTACCGACAATTTTGACGGGAGTAGATAGTTTTAGATTTTGATGGTTACCGACAATGTAGTAGATAGTTTTAGATTTTGATGGTTACCAACAATTTTGATAGGAGTCCTCCAATTGAAATTCCTACCTTGGGTGGGAACATGTAGGAAAGCTTGTCTCTTGAATCAATATAACCTAATATATTCAAATTTGACATCATTGGTAGTAAGTGATATTGTTCTATTGGAAAAACTATCTACAACACATACAAAAGTGAGTAAAATCCAAGTACTTATAATATGTCCAATTAGCTAGCTACCTAAACTAAATCAACTTTCATGAAAGACTATATCCTTGATACGAATTGTGGAATAAACCAAGTAAATAAAAACTATAAAGAAATAATCACTACAATGGAGTAAATTTCAAACCACACATATGCAATACTAGAATTCATTACATTAACTACTAGAGAGAGTACATGGGTTAGTGCAAGCTAATGAGGGTCACTTTGGCAGGTTAGATATAATATAAAACTAAAAAGTCAGGCATCCCTCAACTCACATGGATTTTTTGATGTACTAACAAAAAATATCTTGCTTTGAGTAAAAAAGATGAAATGTACGAAATTGAATTATGTTTCCGAATATATAAGTCTTATGTATTGAAAATTTTCATAACTATGTCAAGTTTCATTTTTATATAATAGTCGCTTTTTATTTTTTAGGAAAATGATAAGGTATATGTTTTTGTGGGTGCAGCCTTTTAGGGCCTAAATGATGGTTTCAAGGCACAAAAGATTGTAGGCATGTAGAGAACATGTATCACTAGTGCAACACTATTTTTCTAACTAAAATTAATAATTTTTTTGTAATTATCTAAGTGATCATTTCTTGAAAATTGTACGTCTTTTGTGGGTGCAACCTTTGAAGGTCTTAATGCAATAATCATGAAATGCGTTTTTTATAGAATGTAGAGGTATGTGTCTTTTAGTGAACCATACAATTTATAAACAAAAATCTTCTGAAATGAAAAAGTTATGGAGAAAACACTAACAACGTTTTTTTTTTACTTAAGGAGTAATGACAAAAGAAAAATAGGAAAAAAATAGAAAAAAATAATATTCTATTTAAAAAATTACATATTTGGAATCTGCATAAATAATGCTATCTATGTTTAAAATTTCGTCAAATAAGGTTGTGTCCATCATGTTGTAAAGAGTGATGAAAGACAGAAATATTGTGGAAATGGAGGAAATGTCCAATTAGTTATGGTTTATGATATTCCATTGTACAGGGTTGGTAAATCTGAACCAACCACATAGAGCTACAAATGACACATGGGTGCGTGAGAAGGTGGAATTTAGGATCTATGGGATGCTCGCACATTATGTTTAAATTCAAATATTTATTCATGTTCCTGGTGTTGATAGAAATACTCTAGTGTTTATTGATTCAAATGCTCACGTGTAATGAATTATATAACATTCTAGTGTTATGGACCACATAACAATCACACATTATGAACTACATAACGACTGGGCATTTATGAGTTATAAAACTCTCTAATGTTTTAAACCACATAAATTATGTGTTGTGTCTACTGGAAATAAGGGGGGTGAGAGAGAGAGGGGGCTACATGAGAATCTGAGGGGGGTGGGTGGGAGGGGTTATTGATCCACCTAGCAGTTGGAATTGTTTGTCAGAGACGACGAATTCCAACATTGAATTCGACAACCTCAGCATCGACTTCGACAGGTTCAGCATCGGCTTCGATGGGTTCAATATCTAATAGGAGATGTTTCGCACCTTGACAAGTTTGATATTGACTTTGACATATTGTCTTTCTGTCTTCCATTCATCTTTAACAACTAAAATTTTGGAACCCTTCCAACTTCTGTTGTAACTAAACATAACGGGAAAACAACCCAAGAATTCTTAGCACTCTATTTAAGCATGTAAATTATTGTAATATATAACAGTAATGAAGTGTATAACAACGTAACAGAGGTAGAAATAAAGAAGATATTGGTTGTAATTCTTGCATATTGTCTATGTGTGTGTGTGTATGTTTCTTTGTGTATTGTAGTTCCCGCTTTGCTTATTATTAATATTCTTCTAACATAACAATACTTCAATCATTCAATCAAACTGTTGTCTACGTCGTCCACCTGGGCATGATCGAATCATTGGTAGCATAGCTTGTTTGTGCTTAATTCATGTGTAGACACTTCTATCGAGGTTAAATAACTTATGATTGTTCAAACATGCTTGCAAACTAAGCAATCCAAGTAGACCCTACCTTCGAGTTCAAAGTATCTATCCACTCACACCACTAGACCGAAGATGGCCTAAGAAACAAACAATAGACATGTAATTGACGAGACAAAGAAACTCATAAAGAAATCAATGGCTCGACATCGAAACAAAATTTTCACCAAGTTCAATGATATTCTCACATGATTCTCCTCCACATCAGGAGGATTCTCAACAAGATCCAAATTCGAAAAAATCATTCTATTCAAGGTGCAAATGACCTTGGACATACTGAATATAGAAGGAAACATTGACAAGAAATCTGTAGAAAATTGGGTACAACAATTGGAATCCTATTACTTTGCGAACCAACTCTCACAAGATGAAAAGATCACCATTCCATCCTTAAATATGTCGGCATGTGTGCACTGCTAGTGGGAGAACCTATTGATAAATATGGAGAAATACAGAGATCCCATAGAGACATGGGAGAAATTTTTTGAGTACATTTGGAAGGAGTTCTACCCACCCAAATACATTGAACAACAGTACAAGAAGTGACAATAGTCAAGGAAATTGAAAGACCAATCTATGTAGATTTACATTGACGAGTTCTATCGACTAATGGCTAGCCTTGGCGTTTAAGAAGACGATAAATTATTTTTTTAAAGTACGTCAGTGGATTGTCCCCATACATTTAGCAAGAGATGGATTTTATGACTTCCAGTACACTTGCATATGCATTCCACTATACCAGTAATATTGAAGCCAAACAAAAAGGAAAAGAACGCTTTGCGACTAAGCCAAAAGGATGAACATCTGACAAGAAGTCACCAACTGATTCTGACAAGTCAAGGCACCCTTCTCAGGTGAGCCCGCCAAAGCAAGACTATGGAAAAAATAATTCTCATAAAGAGAAGATGGAACGTACCAAACAAACCCTTGTCGATAATGGTGTGATTACAATAATTCATCATGGCATGATACATTTGAATGCAAGGCTCGAAAGAAATTTTTGGAAAAATTTTCTACCTCCAATTTGTCCGATAAAACCCTGGTAGAATCTGAGCCAGAAGCATCAACCCTTTTAATGTCAACATTGACTACTCCCACATCCTTGACTACCCTGAATGAGGAAAAATAACAAAACCTGCTATATACATAGATATGGGTTCAAAACAATACATTACATTTTATTTTGGATAATGAAAGTTGAAATAACTTTGTGTCTAAATATCTCATGAAGAACCTAGGTCTTGTCACCATTCCACATCCTCAGCCTTATAGTATCAATTGGATGAAGGATGGAAAGGAACTAAGGATCACCCAACGATGCAAAATCACCTACTTCATTAATCCTTTTGAAGATGAAGTATTATGTGAGGTGGCACCACTTTCCATAGCCAACGCCTTGTTTGGGAAACCTTATTTATGGCATTGACATGGGAGTTATCAATCATGGCCTCAAAATGTGATTTCCAAAATACAGAACGAATGGTATGGTACACTAGAGAGATGACCTACACAAACAATTGCGATGATATGTGCTAAACATACAAAGAAGTTCATCAACAATGCTTAGAGATTCACATTGATCATGATCATGCCTCAACATCCCAAGAATATTGCAGCAACTAGTCGACTCAATGACCAGTGTAGCTCTAGACAACAACAACAGATCAACAATATTCTTGATGAATACCAGAATGTATTTCAAGATCCAGACGGCGTACCTCCACATTGCCAGGTAAAACACTCCATTGAACTTGTTCCTAGTTCTTCATTACCTAACACATCTGTTTACAAAAGATCCATTATTGATAATGAAGAGATTTGCAGACAGATTCAATATTTGATTAAAAAAGGTCACATATGACCCAACTCCTCTCCTGGTGGAAGACCAGTCATCCTTGTTCCAAAGAAAGATATCCTATTATAGACTACTTGATGAGATATCCTATTACCAAACATTAGCATGATGCAATATTAGTAGTAGTCAATATATTTTCAAAGATGGACATTCTCATTCCATGCAAGAAGACTACAACATCGCATCAGACTACTCAACACTTCTTCCAACATGTATGGAAACATTATGGATTACCAATGACCATTATTTCTGATAGAGATGCCAAATTTGTCATCATCTTTTGGAAGAATATATGGAAACATATCGATACAATAATCTTTGGATAAACAACTTTCCATCCTCAGACAAACAGATAGGCAAAAGTTGTGAATCACTTGGTAGTACAACTGCTCCGCATGTACAATCACAAGCATCGTCGAACATGGGATAAAAGTATCCCATATATGCGGCACAGTTACAATGGTGCTCAACACAATTGTACAAGAAAGAGTCCATTTGAGATATGTTATGGATTTCAAGCCTCAACTCCCATTGACAGTTCATTGACACCATTGAACGACACTGACTCTTACCGACGATAAGTTGAAAAAACATTGAAGTTTCAAGATTAAATATGCAACATCCAAAAAAAAGCACATGAAATGTTGCAATGAGCTAATGAAAAAGCTAATTCTTGAAATGATAAGCATCATATCCTTGATTCATTCCAAATTTGGGATAGGGTCTGGTTGCATATCAAGAAGGAACGCTTTACTAGTACATACAGGAATATGAAGCCTTTGTGATATGGTCCATACATTATTCTTAAGCATATAGGAGAAAACGATTTCGATCTCAACATTTCTTCATGCCCAAGTCTACATATAGTATTTATTGTGGATCTACTTTGACCATACCACACACCATTTTTGGAACATAATGATTTGTTGATAGCAGAACCCAAATACATTCATCCATATGTTCAGGATCCTTTTCCTTGTGACACTGATTTTTGGATGATGCATATATGTCATATAAGGATGAACACAATTCCCTTGTTTCAGGTGGATAAATCTAGAGAGCTCCTAGAACAAGGAAAACGGTACTCTACTACTGAACTAACCAACAAGTTTCCTCGTCTGTACGAGAAAACAACAAGGACCATTGTTTCTTAGGGAAGGAGGTATGATCCACCCAGTAGTTGGAATTGTTTGTCAGAGATGACAGATTCCAACATCGACTTCGATAGATTCAACATCGACTTCGACAGGTTCAATATCAACTTCGACAGGTTCAATATTGACTTCGACAAATTCCACACCTTGACAAGTTCAATATCGACTTCGACATATTCAACACCTAGACATGCATTGTCGACACTAAAAAGCAACGAACTATGACAGATTGTCTTTCTGTCTTCCAGTCATCTATAAATGTTGAAATTTTGGAATCGTTCCAACTTATCTTGTACCTAAGCGTAATAGGAAGAAAACCCAATCATTCTCAACACTCTATTTAATCATGTACATCATTGTAATATACAACAGTAATGAAATGTATAACAAAGTAACAGAGATAGAAATAAAGAAGCAATTAGTTCAAATTTTTGTATATTGTTTGTGTGTGTTTATGTTTCTGTGTGTAGTGTATTTCCTTCTTTGCTTATTATTAATATGCTTCTGCCATAATAGTACTCAATTCATACAATCAAACTGTTGTCCCCATCATGCACCTGGGCACGATCCCCCCTAACCCTAACCACCTAACCCAAGATCCCTAAATCCCTTTACCATTAAAAACCCTAACGTACAAACCCATTAATTCCTTTAATTGTTTACCTCTATTCCTTTAACCATTAGTCTCTAAGCTCTAGTTTACCTTCTAAAGATTAAATAATTGTTTACCTCTACACCATATTTACATGTGCAACTTTCCTTATGCAAGTGTGGTCTTTGTTTGATCCAACCAACAGTTGGTTGGTTTTGAAGTGTTGACAAAGTATAGCACTTCGTTTGCTTCGCCTGCCTCAATAGGTCCCTCTCGAAAGGTTCACCTCAATAGGTACACCTCAACAAGTTTGCCTCAATGGTTGAAATTCTGAACCATTATAACTTCTTTGTAACTGAACGTAACGGGTAGTCACCCAAGCATCTCAAGATCTTATATAAGAATGTACACTAATGTAATATATGAACAATTATGATTCCTCTTGTTAGCACTGGAAATTTACCAAAGTTTGTGAACGCTTATTCCTAGGTAACAACAAAACCACTTTTAAAGAGAGATAATTGGCTTTCTTCTCTTCCGAGAGGGATCTCTCACAAAATATTAACAAGGCCAAATATGCACAAGTAAAAATATGTGTAGTTTGTAAGATTGGTTGAAACTAAACACAGGACCATTGGGCTATGGAGTCAAGATGTGAAATATAGCTAACAGAATTGTATGCATGGCAATTTTAACATAGAAGCAAGATAGCTACTCAGTCACAGTCAAAATTTTATTGTCTAGTGGGCAATAAAGAACATGAACATACCATCAACATAGAGCATTGGGAAATGAATTCTGTATTAATTTTAGAAGAAAGGTTTTGTGGAAATCTGAAAAGAACAACTAGAGCATGATAACATGAATTCTAAAACTGTTATACTCTCATTCCAGAAGCAAAAGAAAACATAATGAAGAGATAAAATGGAAAAAAATTCACATGGGAAAGGAAAATACAAAATGTAACATAGAATAACGCATGAATCTCTGGAAAAACACCAACTATGGCTCTGCAATTTTATTAAGAAACACTTGAAAACATGCAACTCCAAAATTAATCGAGTTCCAACCCTTTCTCCCTCTGTAGGAGTAAATTTATAATGTCTCGGACCTCCTAAAACGAAATTAGAATCAAAATTAGTTACAAATCGAATAACAAAATTCTAACAAACTCGGACGTGGAATATTCACCACGATTTACATAAAACAGAAATAAACTGCAGATCATTGAAAAATAGGCTTAAAATCCTTTTTTGCATATCTCAGCTAATGACAGCTGTACCAAAATGTGAGGGAGGTGACTGTGAATAGAAATGTATCGAATAAAACCTTTCGCGCCATCATCCTTGATATCTTCATGACTGTAATTTAAACTGGTTTGATCCATACATTTGAATTGATTTCCAATGTTCAGACCCAGGAAAATCTGTAATGACCATCTCGTGAGCCAGAACTCTGAGCTCCATGTTATCTGAATATATAAGATTAGGCATTTTGGTACATGCAATTTTGGAATCAAATAATACTTCGAATTCCCCAGCTAATTTATTGAACACAATAGGTCCCGACAGGGTGTACTGCATATCCTCAAATTTGCTGTGATCAGACCTGCGATGGACCAATTTTTCCAGATATTCCTCCTAAGTCAATAAGGGTCCTTTCTCCTCCAAAAAGAAAGGGATTCCTTTGTTTACTAGTGGATTAAACAAACTGATCACTTATTGAACCCTATGATTTATAATGTCCATCTTGACTTGCATAGAATCCATCATTCTATATTTTCCAATAACTCTCCTAGCCCAAAAGACCACAACAACTTTGTCCTTGATACCCATTCTTTTTATTTGGTATTCTGATAAAGCACTCAAAAATTCAACAACATTTTGATCTATCTACATTGTCTTTTTATTCAATGCCTACCTTACTACCACAACATTTTTTCTGGAAAACATCAAATCATTTTCCTGATCAACAAAATAATTGAGATACAATCTAAATCTACTGGGCTCTTTAATGATTTGATCCTAGATCATATGACTGCCCCTTTGCAAGGCCATTTGGCCAACCACTTGCTTGTTTAATTTGGAATTTTGGTTTATCAATTCCTAACATTTTTCCTCTAACTTCTTCTTCTCTTCTTCTCTTCTTCTTTTTTCAAAGCTATGCCTTCTAAATTCTTGTTTTGCTGCTTTAATCCTGTAAGCTCCACATCCATTAGCTTTACCTGTGACATAGCATTAGACAAGGAGGTGGTGTCTGTTTCTACATTGGGAATAGAGATTGGAATTTCCACCCCTTCACATTTCTCTTATAGCTCCTTTTCCTTGCCTGCTAGCCTAGCCTTTAAATCCTCTTTACTTTCCTTTAGCAACTTAGCCTCCTTCTCCCATTGTTTCTCTTTCTCCTCAAACTTCAAAAGATTGGCTTTGCAATTAGTCAGCTTAGTATTTAAAGCCTCTTTTTCCTTCTCAAATTCAGTCAACTCAGAAGTCTGAATGAGTTGGGTAGAAGGGATCTTCAATTTCTTCTTTAGCATTTGAACCTCCTTTTCTTTTTCATCTAGCAGGTTTTCGGCTGCTCCTCCTTGGTATGACTTCCCTTCACCTTTTCGTAAATCATCTTGGAATTTCTTGAGCTTGATCCTAAGGGCCTTGTTTTCAACCATTTCCTTCCTTAGAAGATCCTGCGTCTTCTTTTTAATTGACTCCATCTTGGACAACTGTATTGTATATTTCAACAACATGGTATTTAAGATATCACTAGTTTCTTTGTTGAGGTGTATCATATCTGTGGTGAGAATATTTCCCAAGTTCACATTAAATTCAGATATTTTACTACCCACGGTCATGGCTAGAATTAGGGTATCTTTAACATGATCCCTTATAGCTTTCAATGTTACATCTAGCTTGGGAAATTGTTTTACCTTCTCATATAACTTAACTGTCTCGTCAAAATTTTTATCAGTCTTCTCCCTATAAGTATTCAGCCAATATTCTTTAGAAGCATACTTATTTAGAGTTTGTCTATCAAATACATACTCCTGAAGCTCTAAACAAGATTCTTGGGACTCTTCTTGTTTCGATTTTCCCTTTACATTTCTCTTCTTCACCTGCCCTCTCATACTTCTTTTCTTCACCTCCACTATTTGTTGTTCTTGTTCAACTTTCTACTTTTTTGGCGTGTTGGAAATATCTATTTCATTAGTGTCCACGGGCTCTGCCTACTCTCTCTTCTTGGTATTCTTTAGAAAGCTTATTAAAGATGAAACATTTGCAGTAGCTACAAATAAATCAGAGAGAGCCAGGGGAGGGGAATTATTTTTAGGTAAGGAAGACATAGAATCCATTTCTATGTAGACATTATCTGGGGCCTGATTTGGGTAATCCTCCCAATTAGATGCCTCCCTGAGTCTAGCTACTTCGGTGTTCTCAAAAGGATTGTTGTTATTGGTCTGTCTTCTCTTTGAAATCACTTGATGAGGATCATAATTGATTGCAACTCCTAAAGGAAACCCCATACTCTTAAGCATATTATTAATTACTGGAAAGGCAGCCCTACTTTTTACAACATATGGCCCTGCCTCCCTGGGAAATTTCATGTCTAAACTCTTATTGAAGCTTAAGATGTGTTCTTCTTCTACTGTAATATTATGTCTAAGAAATTCTAAAGAGAAAATCCTAACTGTCAGGAAATTTGGGAGAACATAGGGTTGGTGCACAAATCCATACAGCCTTATAATAGTTTCTGCTTCAGCAAGGAACCAGTCTCCTACCATTTTACTAGGGGAGAGATTCATTAGTTCCTTCATTTATGGAAACACCCTAGGAAGTATTTCCTAAAAGAATAAGTTGTAAACTTCAGCCATCACATCGTTCATAAACTTTCTATAATTCATGGTCATTTCATCTGTGAGCACCCACTTAAAAGACTGAAAGTAGTCTTCATGGTGTGACAAAAACATCCTCACTAAGAAATACTGACATAAAAAAACCCTGGTATCATGGAAGTTAACTATCTGAGAATGAATGTTTTTAGCTAGAAACTCATCAAGTTTACAGCAGCAGGATTGAAAGGATTGTCCTGGAAGTTCAGGTTCAATAGGATAGGTACTAAGGAAAAACAAAAAACTCAACAATGGATATGTGACATAGCCATTAGTATCTAATCCTAGAACTTGACTGGACAGAGTTACATAGGATTGGGTTTCTTCATTAAATAGATCTAGGTCAATTGGATAGGACAAACTTGGGGGTCTCACCATCTGGTTTGGAACATGATTTCATAAAGGCTTCCTTAATTTCAATTATAGACTCATGGAAAAAACGAATGATAATCTCCTCTTTGTAATCCTGGGATAACTGGATGAACTCATGTGGAACATCTAGGGCTTTGTGAATGGCAGAGGCATCAACATGGCATAGGATTTTAGACTTAATCCTATCCATAACGACTCCTTCAGTTTCGGAATAATTACTTACACACCATTTGACAAACTTAGGGAAGTTAGGGGTTTGGTTGATTGGAATAGTATGTTGTATAATGGAAGTGTCATACTCTTTGAGGCCGTCATAACTCCATGAAAACACATGTATGCACTTCTTCATTAGGTTCACATATTCATATTTTTCTTTAGCAAGCAATTTCTTGGATAACCTTACAATTCTGGGATTGTCCTCGGTACCAATATTCTTATCTTCAACAACGTCTTCAGCAGGTTTGACCTTAGGATCCCTGGAAACATCATTTTGGTCAAAACGTTTCTCTTAGGGAATCATACCTCTGAGGACGTGATTAATTTTTAATTCGACTATATATTTTCCTCCCAAAGATCTTTCCAACTTCTCTGTTTCAGGAATCCCTTCTTCATTTCCATCAATATCCAGGAAATTTTCAGTATCAGTACTCTCATTTTCTATTTGCGTATTTACAAACTCACCAGACAGTTCCAGAAATCCCTTGATTTGCACATCATCTTCAAAGACCTGCCAGTATTTAATATTGCCTGGTATGGAAAGCCTGTTTACAATGTCAACTTTGTACTTTCTTTTACATTTAGAAGGAGTTTCAAATTTTCCAGCAGCAGTTGCCAAAGAATCTGCTACTGTATTCTCATATCTGGGAATCACTTGGACACTGTGCTTGGTGAAATAATTCCAAAACATATCACATAATTCATTTCTATAAGCTCTCATTATAGGATGCTTTGTTAGTTTTTCAACATTAAGCTAGCATTATTAGGATCTTTAACTGAGAGAATAACAAGTACAACAATCAAACACAAGAGACAATGAACACTGTGTTTTTCCTTGAGGAAACCATAAATGGAGAAAACCCCACAACTTCCTCAGAGATAGAATCAGCAGCAAAATGCTAAAAGCCCAAAATAGTAAGTGATCCCTCGATAGCAGTATCCTTCTTCTTATCTAGCCCCAGTGTCTTCTCCTTCCTCAACTATGTGCTACACTTGAGTGTGTATGAGTTGTGTGATAAATAGAGAGTCCAGCTCTCTATTTACACTAATATCGACATGACTAAAACCCTACTAGGTCCGACCTCTACTAAAAGAGTCTAATAACCCTAGTGCCCCAGAACTGCGGGGACTTTAACCCTTAGACAATCAGAGGGTTACCCACAATGAATTGACATGACTTGTTTACATTATTTATCCTCCCGATCGAAACATCGAGGCATGACAGCATGACTCAATTACATTATAGATACATCCCAGAATAAACATTGGGTTACAATACATAAGATACATAGATGAATACATTACGAAGTTACAAATACATCAACACTCCCTCTTAACTAGGAAGGTATTCTTTTGACACAGTTTTCAGCATTGGTCTTCTTCTCTGTATCACTGGGATCATCTCATCATTTGCATATTCAAGTCTTCTTAGTCTTCATTTCATCTTCGTCTTTAATGAATCTTCATCTTTAGATCTTCAAGTCATCTTTGTCTTTAAGTCATCTTCATCTTTAGATCTTGATCATCATGGGACATCGTCACTGGATCTAGATCATTACTATTGGATCATCGCTTGATCTAGATCATCACGGGTGCTATCTCATGATTCTTCTCATCACAGGAAGTTTTATAGAGCCATCCCTTTTTCATGCTGGTTGTAGGCCTAGCCTCCATGTAGGTCTTCTTCAGCACTTATATCTGACCTACTCGTCAGAAAGGCACAGTACTCACATCCATCCAGGCTAGAACCACATCCTACCACAATGATGGAAGATCTCTGTTCTTCCATCGAGGCCGGAACCACATCCTGCTCACAATGATGGAAGAGTTCTATACTTCCATCCAGGCTGGAACCACATCCTACCATAATGATGGAATATTTTCGTACTTTCATCCAAGCCGGAACCACATCCTACCACAATGATGGAAGATCTCTGTTCTTCCATCCAGGCCGGAACCACATCCTTCTCACAATGATGAAAGACTCTCATCCAGGCTGGAACACATCCTGCTCATAATGATGAAATATTTTTGCACTTACATTCATCCAGCTAGGAACACATCCTGCTCACAATGATGAAAAGGCTCTGCGCTTACATCCATCCAGGTGGGAACACATTCTACTCACAATGATGGAAAGGCTCTGCACTTACATCCATCCAGGCAGGAACACATCCTGCTCACAATGATGGAAGGGATTTGCACTCATATTTTATCTTGTAGGAACCAATCCTACAGTCACATCAGAATGGCCCCCAGTCCTCGACTGAGCTACCTAGTAACTAACAAGGTGCCTCCATTCTCCTAGAGAATGCCAGTTGCCCTTACATCTGGCCTGCTCGTCAGAATGGCCAACACTCACATCTAACATGGAAGGAACCTAATCCTTTAGCCATGAAAAAATGGTTTAACCCTTACATCTAATCAAGTGGGAACAGATCCCTCTATCACATTAGAATGGCTTATTAGTCCTAGACTGAGTTTTCCTGGTAACTGACCAGGTACCTCCATTCCTAGAATGTCAATTTCCCTTACATCTGTCCTACTCGACAGAATGGCCAACACTCATATCTGTCATGGAAGGAACCAATCCTCTCAGCATGACAGAATGGCTCAACCCTTACATCTAACCATGGAAGGAACCAATCCTCTCACCATGTCAAAATGGCTATGGGACTCATCATTTTGCCTTGGAGGAAACTTCGATATGGAAAACACCAAGATTCTCCCTGAAGTACTCGAACTTCACCCTGGATAATGGCTTCGTTAACACATCAGCTATCTGTTCCTTCGTCACAGCATACTAGATCTTCACTGCTCCCCTCTGCACCATATCCCTGAAATAGTGATACTTGATCTCGATATGATTTGAATTGTCATGGAACACTGGATTCTCTGACAACTTCATGCAACTCTGGTTGTCATAATGTATACAAGTAGCATCCAACTGGAGATCAAATAAATCAGACAGTAGTTTCCTTAGCCATACTTCCTGACAACTAGCTGAACAAGATGTGACATACTCTATTTCAGCTATACTCAGTGCCACATAGGATTTATTCCTACTAAACCAAGAGATCACACCTGATCCCATACTGAAGCAACACCATGAAGTGCTCTTCCTATCGATGGCACTGCCTGCCCAATCTGAATCAACATAACCCTCCAGGTTAATCTTCTGATTCGCATCGTACTTGAGCCCATAATCAAATGTACCCTTGAGGTACCTCAGAATATGCTTTGCAACAATCAAGTGAACATGTCTCGGATCTGTCAGGAATTGGCTCAAAGTGTTCACAGCAAAGAAAATATCTAGTCTTGTTTTCATCAGGTACATCAAAGACACAATCATCTGACGATACATCGTAGCATCAACCGAATATGATGAAGCGTCATTCAAGAGCTTCAGGTTCGGTGCCATAGGTGTGGGCATAACCTTATAGTCCATCATCCCAAACCTCTTCAGGATCTCTACTGCATACTTCCCTTGTACAAGGAAGATTCCAACTGTACTCTGCCACACCTCCATACCTAGAAAGAAATGCATCATCCCCAAGTCCTTCATTTCGAACTCAACAGCAAGCTTTCTCTTTGTATCAGTAGCCAACCCATCTGTACCTGTCACAAATAGATCATCTACATATAGTAGAAGCATCACTGGGTTTCCATATTCAACCTTGTAGTAAAGGTTGGAATCTGTTTTACTCTTGGTAAATCCCAAACTAGATAGAAAGCTGTTAATTCTGTCGTACCAGGTCCTGGGTGCCTATTTCAAACCATACAGGTCTTTCTTCAATCTGCACACATGATACTCTCTGTCATGTGTTTCAAAACAGAGTGGTTGTTCTACATACACTTCCTCTTCTACTACACCATTCAAGAAAGTAGCCTTGACATCCATCTGGTGTATCTTCCATTTCATCACTGCAGCCAGAGTAAGTACCGATCTGATGAAAGTGTATCTAGCTACAGGAGAAAAGGTTTCTTCATAATCTATTCCTTCTTTTTGAGAGAAACCCCGAGCCACAAATCATGCTTTATATTTTTCAATGCTACCGTCTGCAACATGTTTGATATTGTAGATCAATTTGGAAGTTACAACTGACTTCCCTTCTGGTCTTGGGACAGCATCCCAAACATCATTCTTCATGATTGATTGATATTCTTCGATCATTGCATCCTTCCATTCTTTCCGTTCTGCTACTTATTTGTAACTGGAAGGTTCTTTATCAATGAAATCACATAGTAAAGCTACATACCTGGAGCAGGATCTGGTCCTCTTTCTTTCTCTGTGATTCTCTTCTGGAGCCCCATATCTTTCTGCACCTTGGATAAGTTCTCGTACCCAAGAAGGTTATCTCTTATGAGGATTCTTCTCCAGAGGTGGATCTACAGGTCTTTGTGGTTCTTCAAATTCTTGATCTTCTTCTTGAGTTTCTTTGTTCATGGTTGTATCATGAATTCTGGGTGCTTCTGCTTCTTCAGGTTCTTCAGCAGGTCTCTTTTTGGACTTGTTTTAAGCTGTCTCTTCATCAAATGTCACATCCCTGCTGATTTCAATATTCTTGTGTCCTGGGAAATATATTCTGTAAGCCTTCGAGCTTTCAGAGTATCCCACAAATATACCCTTCTTTCCTGAAGGATCTAATTTTGTTCTCTTCTCTTTTGGAATGTGTATGTACACAGGACAACCGAATATTCTGAGATGGCTGACTTCTGGTTTCTTACCGGAGAAGACTTCTTCAGGAGTCTTGTTCTTGAGTACTCTATGTGGAGTACAGTTATGTACATACACTGTTGTTTTGGCAGCTTCAGCCCAAAGATGCATAGGAATATCTTGATCATGAAGCATAGCTCTTGCTGCTTCCATGATAGTTCTATTCTTCTGTTCTGCAATCCCATTCTGTTGTGGATTATAAGGAGTGGACAACTCCCTCTTAATCCCTGAATCTTTGCATAGCTCTTTGAATTCATTCGAAGTGAATTCTTCGCCATTGTCTGATCAAAAAGTTTTGATCTTCTTTTCAGTGTGGTTCTCGATCAAGGCTTTGAATTCCTTGAATTTTCTGAATACTTCGTCTTTGTTCTTCATGAAGTAAACCCACGTCTTCCTAGAAAAATCATCAATAAAAGAAACATAATATGCATACCTGCTTAGTGAGCTTGATGACATAGGACCGCATACATCGGAGTGGATGATTTCTAGGATTCCCTTGGCTTTGTTTTCACTGCTAGGAAATGTCTTGTTTGTATTCTTTCCTTTCGCACATCCTTTGCAGACCCCATCATGTTTTTCTTGGAATTCTGGAAGACCTTCAACCACTTTGCTTGCAATTAGAAGTGCTCTGTAATGCACATGTGCAAGCCTTCTATGCCAAAGTTCACTTGGCTCTACTGTGTCATGGACCAATGCTTGTTTTGGATGGCCCTTTAATTTGTACAATCCTCCTTCTTGTTCTCCAATCACCACCGCATCATCGATAGTATTTCCTCTTGGCCACATGATGACTTGTCCATCTATGAATGCAAGCCTCATTCCTTTTGTATCTAGTGTAGATATGGAGAGGAGGTTCTTCCTGAGTCCTAGCACAAACAATACTTTCTTCATTGTTAGAGACTTTCCAGAGTCTAGTTTATAGGAATATTCCCCACTACCTTTTATTGGATATTGGTAGTCAACTCCTAGTTTCACCTTGTGAGGTGATTCATGTTTTGACAATCTCACAAAGGATTCCTTGAATCCAGTCATATGTTTGGAAGCCCCACTGTCTATAAGCCAATCATCACTTCCATGAGTAATGTTACCTGTGAGAGCAAAGATCAAAACATATTCATCCTCGCTTGAAGAATATTCACTTTCATATCTGGTTCTTTCCTTGGAAGGTTCATTATCCTCTGTAGCATGAGCATGATGTCTTCTTTTGTTCCCCTTCCTTTTATGAGAGTGGACCTTGTTCTTAGGACTGTCTTTTGCAAAGTTTCCTATTTCATCACATGTATAACATCTTAATCTAGATAGGTCCTTTCTACTATTATCTCTATGATGAGGTTTCTTACCTCTGGAGTGATGAGGTTTTCTTCTGCCTGTCTTGGAGTGAATTGTGAAAGCTTGATCTTCACTTCCCATCTTCTCTTCTCAAGCTTCTATCCATGCTTCTTCCTGAGAACATTCTTCCCATAGTCTGCTGAATTTGACTAATTTCTTTCTGGCACAGATTCCTTGGATGAATGAATCCCATGACCTAAGAAGGCCATTCAGAGTTGTCATCACAATCTCTACATTCTCCACTTCTTCATCTACAACTTCTAATTGTTCCTTGATCTAAGAAACCCTTGTGAAGTAAGACTGGATGGTCTCTGCATTCTGAATCTTCACATTCTTCAGTTGATTCCTTAGATTCATCTTCCCGTTTATGTTCTTCCCTTCAAACAATTTGGTTAGGGCATCAAACATATCTTTAGGTGTCTTGAGAGAGGACACCTGTGGGATAAGGTGATCCTTTATAGAATCAACAATGATCCCCTTTTCCATAACCATATTCTTCTTATGTAAGGCCTTTGCCTCATATCCCTCTGGAACTAGAACCTCCTCATGGATGTAGGAGTCTAACTCATTTTCTTCCAGAACTTGGGAGATCCTATACTTCCAAGCTCGGAAGTTATCATCTCCCTCAAGCTTTTCATCAAGCTTGGTATGATGAGACATCTTAAAACTGAGAACCTCAAATGGAAATACAAAATATTTAGATCTTACTAGGTAAAGATGTTAGATTTGTATTTGGAGCTGAAATCCTGCATTACTGGATCAAGAGCAAATTAGGGTTTTCCTTTTCCAGAGTTCTGTCCACCCAAATGCCTTGAAATTTATCCCTAACTTCGATTTTGGGGAGGAGATCAATCTAGGCCTAGGCTCACTGAAAAATTCCCCTTCTATGAAAAACCCTAATTTCTGGTAGCAGTGACAGGTCCAAAACTGAAAAATGTCAAAATTGGATTCTGCTTCGACAGAAAGATGCGCTATAAGGAGGAGAGTTATTCCACCTTAATTTTGCTGAAAATCTGTGGAGGAAGATCCACAAACTAGGAAGCCCTAGTTCCCATAGCTGCATAGTGTCTTCTTATCAAGTTAGATCTAATAGCATGTTAGTTTTTCAACATTTGTGGAAATTGAACCCAGGTGTTAGAACAATTACACTCATAAAAATTGCCAATTACACATGCAAATTACACACAAAGGAGATTGAATATGGAGCAGAACACTAATCTATATTGAATAAGTGTACAATAGCCAACCCTATGAAGTCATAGGATACTACAATAAATAATTACATCATAGATTTGAATGCATTGCGATTCCATTCGAATTGGTCAAAAGCAGGCTTACTAAATCTAAGCAAATCCCCCATAGGTGCATAAAGCAGCTTCCAAATCTATTTAGGAGCTCACAAATTGGAAAAATCAATTAGAAAATATAATAGGTGATGGAAGGACAAAACATACATGCTTTTATTAGGAGAAAAGAGTGGAGGATGATGAGGACAAAAAACAAGTTAACTTCACCTAGTCAAACTTTCCCGATTGCCTTAAAACTCAACAAAAGTAGGCAATAAAGTAGGAAAAAACAAACATGCACTAGGAAGGCCAGGAATAAAGTAGAATTGATTCCAAGAGGTTTCCCAAGTGCTCCATGACTCATTTTTATCAAGTTTGACCACTTTGGACATGTGGAGGACAACTTGCATAAGGTGGAATATGGAAACTAGGCAAATAAGACAAAAATGGATTAATTAATGTCTAAGGTAGCTAACTATGGGTTGATTATTCTAAAACCCCCCCTTAAGCCTGACTTATGAGTAAAATATCAGAAAATTATAGGGCCTAGCAACAAGGCTTAGTCACCCTTTACATACTGCATGTCCATTTAACCAAGGAAAGAGGCAAAAACCCAGTGGGAAAAATCCTCCCTTAAACATGGACGGTAAAACAAGATTTGAAAATATTGTTATCAATCATGCTTCATAGCATGATCAGCAATCCCCAGCAGTGAATTGAGATTGCTGAAATTCTTCTCACAAAAAACTTTGGTGAAGATATCTGCTACTTGTTCTGAATATGAACAGAAGAGTAGGTGAATGGTGCCATCATGCACAAGTTGTCTGATGTAGTGCATATGGATCTCAATGTGTTTGGTTCTCTGTCTCTGAACTGGATCATTGCAGATTCAAATGTTACTCTGATTATCACAATATATAGTAGTTGAGTATTATTATTCGAAGCCACACTCACCAAGCAACCCCTGTAACCATAAACATTGAGTTGCTGCATTTACAACTCCTATGTACTCTTCTTCTATAGATTAGAGTGCAATGGCACTTTGTTTCTTGCTTGACTAGTTGATTGGTCCTTTAACAAGCATGAACACATATCTTGATGTTGAATTTTGATCTGTGTTGTCACCTGCCCAATCACTATCAGTAAACCCAATCAAATCAATATTAGATTTAGCTTTGTAGAAGATCACATGAGTCCTTGTTCCCTGAACAAAGTTAAGGATCCTTTTGGCTGCTCTCCAATGGATCTCATGAGGCTGATCCATGTATATTGAAGCCAAACTTACTGCATAAGAAATATCAGTTCAAGTATGTGTTAGGTACAGCAAACACCCAATTAGTTGCTTATATAGTGTATTATTTACCATAGGTGAAGAATCTGCTTCTTCAAGTTTAACTCCTGAAAGCAAGGGAGTCTTGCTTGGCTTGTAATATTTCATGTTTAACTTGTTTAGAAAATCCAAAGCATACTTGGAATGATGTAATTTTATTCCATGTTTGGTTTGAGCAATATTGAGACCCAAGAATTGGCTCAATGACCCCAAATCAGTCATAGAAAATGCATGGTTCATTGCATCCTTCAAGGAAGCAATTTCATCCTTTGAGATTCCTGTAATGAGAAGGTCATATACATACAAGAAAATAATCATCAAAGAACCATGAATCAGCTTCAAATAAACATTAGGATCTGACTTGCATCGAACAAAATTCAATGATAGCAGAAAGCCATCAATCTTGGCATAGCAAGCCATGGGGGCTTGTTTAAGCCCATACAATGATTTATTTAGCCTGCACACAAGAGATGGATTAGTAGAAAATCCTTGATTATGCTGCATGTAAATATATTCAGTAAGATCTCCATTCAGGAAAGCACACTTCACATCCATGTGATGTACCTCCCACTGCTTCAAAGTTGCAATGGCTAAGGCTAGCCTGATGGAGTCCATCTTTGTCACTGGTGCAAAGGTCTCATTGTAGTCTATGCCATGTACCTATGAGTATCCCTTACCTACCAATATTTCCTTATATTTCAAAGGTGAACCATCAGCAGTAAACTTGGTTTTGTAAACCCACTTACATTGAACTAGCTTCCTCCTTGGGGGAAGATCAACTAGCTCCCAAGTGTTGTTCTTCTGGAGTGAGTTGAACTCTTATTTCATGGCTGTTTTCCATATTGGATCATGTGCCGCATCTTCATATGTATGTGGGTCTGATTCAACCATCAGATAGCATTTCTTTGCAAACAAAGGGTCTTTCATACACAGAGCACTCTCAAACTCAGATCTAGTCCTCCTAGGATCACTAGGATTTCCAGCTAGTTCTCCAGCTAGATGAATGGTATTTTATTCCCATTTTGGTATTGTGGGACTATTAGGATATACAATTAAATAATCATTATCAAACATATCAGAATCAGCAAACTCAACTATCTCTTCACTTACATTCAATGGTTCTGGTGGTGAAGAGGATTCTCCAACTTCCACTACTGCTAAAGGCTCTTCTTGGAATTGAACACTCTTTTCAATGAAGGATTTGTTTGTGCTCAAATTGATCAGCTTGTACCATTTTGAATCTTCAAAGTACCCAATAAATAGACACTCTTGGCTTTGGGGCTACAAATCCTTCCTCTTTTCTATTGGAATTCTAGCCCAAGCCCTTGAGCCAAAAATCCTGAAATGGGTCACATCTGGCTTGTGCCCACTCCATGCTTCGAAAGGAGTCATACCATCAAGTTGTTTATGAGGCACCCTATTCTGGATATAGGCTGCACATTTTATAGCTTCGGCCCAAATCTTTGGTGGCAAAGTCTTAGCCTCCATCATGTAGGTTGCCATCTCTTTCAGTGATTTGTTCTTCCTCTCAGCAACACCATTTTTCTGTGGTGTGTAAGGGATAGAATGCTGCATTTGAATACCTACATATGTACAATATTGAATGAACTTAGACCTGAAATACTCACCACCATTGTCAGATCTGAGGGCCATGAGTTTTCTCCCAGACTTGTTTTCAACCAAAGCCTTGAAGACTTTGAAGAGGCTAAAAACTTCAGACTTGTGTTTCAGGAAGTAAACCCAGCAGTACCTGGAAAAATCATCTATGAATTTCAATGAATAATTGGCCTAACTGATTGAAATATGAAGAAATGGGACAGCAACATCACTGTGGATCAACTCAAGAGGTGTAAAGGTTCTCTCATGACTAGCTTTCTCAAATTTATGCTATGGGTGTTTTCCTAAGATGCAACCTTGACAGACTCCTTTGGAAAATTTAATATTTGGTAACCCTATGACCATTTCTTTTTCTCTAAGATCAGAAAGATACTTATAGTTAAGATGGCCAAATATTTCATGCCAAAGCTTGCTTTCCTCATAAGCATGAATAAGAAGAGCAGAGGGGTTTGAGTAGGGTAGCAAGTGTGAGAACATGTATACCTTCGAAGTGTGATTTGAAACTCCTTTTGCAATGAATTTACCACTTGAGATCTCTGTGATGTCAACTTCATCAAGGGAGAATATGACCTTCTTTGGAGACCCTATGTGGGTCATCTGATACATTGATAAGAGGTTAGAGGCAAGACCTAGAACATACAATACATTGCTGAACTTACCATGGTCAAGATCAATCCTCCCTTTTCCCAAACTTTCAATGAGAGAGTCATCTCCCAGTAATATTGGTGGACCTTTCGACATGTTAAGTGAGGTGAATGCCTCCTTGGTTGAAACCATATGTCTTGAAGCTCCAAAATCAATGACGAAACTAGGTGAGCATGATGTGCCAGCAACCAATGCATGAACTCTCTCTCTGTCTTCTGAATTTGATCCTCCTTCCCTCTTCTTTGAACTATCAGGAAGGGAGATGCCATTCTTCTCCAGGTGTTGGGTTAGCATGTCAATTTGCTTCTTCATGCAGAAGCTTTCAAGATGATTTCCCTTACTGTAGTATGCGCACTTGCTCATTTCTCCTTTGTTCTTCTTCTTTGGGAAGCTCTTCTTGGAACCTTGGGGATCCTCTAGAGACTTGTTCTTGTCTCTCTTTTGCTCAGGTGGCTTCTTATATTTCTTCTTGCCTTTTGAATCCACCCTCGAATCTCCAGCAACTAGAACTTGGTCTTTGGAAGGTTTGATGGTGCCCATCATTACCAATTTATCTTGTTCTTGTGTGAGAGATTCCATGAAATATACAAGGCTAGGCATTTTCCAGGATCAAACTATCAACTTGGTGGCATGGAAGGTTGAAACAAACACTGAATAGTCAGTGCCAAGCTTTGAGAGTATGGCCAAAACTAGTTACTCCTCCTTATTTTTGATTCCACATTATTTTAGCTGCAAAATAAGGGCTTTGAACTTGGAAAAGTAGAGTTGCAGGGATTCAAAGCTATTGGAACTCAAGGAGATCAATTATTTTTTGATTTGATGTCCCCTCATCTCATCTATCTTACCAGAAATCTCAACAAGATTCTCCCATACTTCATTTGGTGATGTTAATCCATCAAGATGGAAAAGGAGGTCTATGGATATGCTCAAACACAAGAGACCATAGGTCTCATCCCTCCTATTGTGCCATTTAAGTTTCTCTGTAGCTACATTGGGCTCTGATTCTATTTCCATAATCACTCTGTAGAGGCCTTTCTCTCTCAACAGTATCTCCATCTCTTCTTTCCATTCAAAGAAATTAAATGGAGTCAAGATGATCTTCCGAGATTGATCCATAGCTCAGAAATTGTCCCTTCAGTCAGCAGAATGCTCCCATTCAATGATGTCGAACCTACAATAACAAATTTGAAGGAGAGAAATCGATCTACAAAGGCTTTGATACCATGTGGAAATTGAACCCAGGTGTTAGAACAATTACACTCACAAAAATTACCAATTACACATGCAAATTACACATAAAGGAGACTGAATATGGAGCAGAACACTAATCTGTATTGAATAAGTGTACAATAGCCAACCCTGTGAAGTCATAGGCTTCCACAATAAATAATTACATGAGATATTTGAATTCATTGGGATGCCATTCGAATTGGTCAAAAGCAGGCTTACTAAATCTAAGCAAATCCTTCATGGGTGCATAAAGCAGCTTCCAAATCTGTCTAGGAGCTCACAAATTGGCAAAATCAATTAGGCAAGCTAATAGGTGATGGAAGGACAACTCATACATGCTTTTATTACGAGAAAAGAGTGGAGGATGATGAGGACGAAAAACAAGTTAACTTCACCTAGTCAAACTTTCCCAATTTCCTTAAAACTCAGCAAAAGTAGGCAATAAAGTAGAAAAAGTAGACATGCGCTAGGAAGGCCAAGATAAACCAGAATTGATTCCAATAGGTTTCCCAAGTGCTCCATGACTCAGTTTTAGCAAGTTTGACCACTTTGGACATGTGGAGGACAACTTGCATAAGGTGGAATATGGAAACTAGGCAAATAAGACAAAAATGGATTAATTAATGTCTAAGGTAGCTAACTATGGGTTGATTATTCTAACAACATTAAGATAGCATTATTAGGATCTTTAACTGAGAGAATAACAAGTACAACAATCAAACACAAGAGACAATGAACACATTGTTTTTCCTCGGGGAAACCATAAATGAAGAAAACCCCACAACTTCCTTAGAGATAGAATCAACACCAAAATGGTAAAAGCCCAAAACAGTAAGTGATCTCCCGACAGTAGTAACCTTCTTCTTATATAGCCCCAGTGTCTTCTCCTTCCTCAACTATGTGCTACACTTGAGTGTGTATGAGTTGTGTGATGAATAGAGAGTCCAACTCTCTATTTATACCAATCTCGACATGACTAAAACCCTACTAGGGCTGACCTCTACTAGGAGAGTCTAATAACCCGAGTGCCCCAGAACTGCGAGGACATTAACCCTTAAACAATTAGAGGGTTACCCACAATGACTTGACATGACTTGTTTACATTATTGATCCTCCTGATTGGAACATCGAGGCATGACAACATGACTCAATTACATTATAGATACATCCCAGAATAAACATCGGGTTACAATACATAAGATACATAGATGAATACATTCCGAAGTTACAAATACATCAACATGCTTAGTATGCTAGCTGTCATCCACCTGATTTATCACAAGTTCTGAATCTCCAAAAAATTGGACTCTTTTAGCTCCCAAATCCTTCAATGCATGCAAACCTAGTAACAAAGTCTCATATTCTACTACATTATTAGTACATTCAAATACCAACTTGTAAGAATAAGCTTTAAAATATCTAATGGGAGAAATTAGATATGCACCTGCACCAGCACCCACTTTAGCCACAGACCCATCAAATACATTCTCCACACTCCTTCTTCCTTTTGTTTCCTTTACAAAGCTTCATGTTCACTTATTTACTTTTTATCCTTTTTTACATTTATTTGGCACAACAAATTTTGAATCACAAGGAGACACATCATTGAATAAAATAGATTACCCTAAGTCTGTATCAATAGCATAAACATGATGGATTTCCAGCTGATCTTGACTGCTTACAACATAAGGTGATATTTTTTCACTATACAGTCTCTTGTTTTCATTGAGAACATGAATTGTAGCATAAGACATATCCATTTGCAAACTTCCTTTTAACTTTGAAGTCCAAGACCTCGACAACAAAATACCAAATTTGGGAGGGATATCAGCCACAACAACATCCATGACCACAGTCTTAGATGGTAACTTATTCATGGATACTACCATGTCCTTTATCAAACCTAGACATTTAACTCTTTTAGAATCAAAAGAATATATATCTTTATAAGTCCTTGTAATATCCAACCCCAAACTTTCTACCACTCCCTTAGGCCTTAAAATTATGTGAAGTACTTGAATATAGCATAGCACTATGCAACACCGTGTCATGCACATTTAAACTCATATAAAAAGGTGGTACTTCTTCATCCTCACTATCCACACTATCGATCTTACACCCCAAGACAATAGTAGGATTGTCATCTATCAGTTCCAAATTATCTGGGTGAGTTTCTCCCTGATTACTGATCATTTTTGTTATTGTGTTTTTGTATTCCTGATTTCTGAGTAGCTCATTAAAAGGAATTGAAATATTCAGCTTAGCAAGTTCACTTTAATGTAGATTAAACATGGAAGAAATTTTATCTACCTCCATAGGTGTTGTTTGTTTTGGTTCTTTTATTTTCTGAGTTCTATCTTCAACTTCTTTATGCACAATAGGTTCTTTTTGTTTTTCATTTCTTTTTTTTGTATTTATCTAACTACTGGAAGGCTGATTTGAATTTAACCTTCCTTTATTTATAGCAACATCTCTACTCCTCAATTTTATCTTTCTAACACCATCTATAGCATGCATATATCCCTTATGATACTGTTCCAACTCCCCCTCCAAATTATTATCATCTTCTTGTGCAAACATATTATGTTCCTCTTCAGTCAAGTAGATTTCAAAATCTAAATCACCAAAATGATGAATACGGTCTTGAATAGACTCTGCACCATAATTATCATCCACATAATTTTCAGGGAACGATGGTCTTATCTGCTGATAATCTTGGTTCCTTGGATTCCTCATGTCTCTTTGTCTATTCTGTGGGGGTGGGGGAGGAATGGGCCTTATAAAATTAGGGTTTCTGATTTGAGGTTCATTATGTTCTTGATTCACTAGCCTAGCCTCCATAGTTAGCTTGTCCATTAACTTTTCAATCTGTTTCAACATCATTTCAAATTTTACATCATTAGATGGAGAAGCAACAAGGGTGGAGGGCAGTTCTTCTCTACCTTTCCTCCTATCAACATAGAGCCTTTGTTTTATCTTCCCACATGACATCATATTGGCTTCTACTTCTAAGGCATCTGTGAACATAGCAAGAAGAGTAGATGATTTTCTTTCTCTCAACAACAATGCAAAATCATTATCAAAGGCTTCGACATGATGAAGTTTAGCAGCAGTACTAGGTGAAGGCTTAATATCAGTAGGTATTGAATTATAGAGTCTCATGAACCTACTGGAAAACTCAGGGACTGACTCAAAACCTCCCTTCCTAATATTATTGTATTGGGACAGGGCTTGTAACAAACTCTGCTTATCATCCCATCTTTGCAGAAATGCAGTTTGGAATAGATCTAACATGTAAATATTTATACCATTTATTGGCCTCCCCAGACAAACTTTGTGCAAATATCCTCATCTTGAAATCCTCATGATCCACTTCCTCTAAATCTATAAAATCATCGAACTTACCCACACGGTATCTTGCAAAAACATTCCCTTCTCCATCATTAAATGAAATTCTTTCGGCATAGTTTAATGGAAGGTCATGTAATGCAGCAGGTAGAGCCAATGGATCAAATCTAGCTGTAGTTGTGGTATAGGTGGATTTGGAGCAACTGGTACATGCTGAACAATTGGAGGATTCTGAACAGGTTGGGAGATAGGAAGCTGAAAATTCTAAAAAATAGGGGTAGATTTTGTAGTTTTCACTGAGGTCTGAAGGTTTTTCCACAAAGAGTCAACAAGATATGATTCAAATATACTAGGGTTAATCTCAACTTTCTTTAGGTCAGACTCAGACTTTGATTTTGACAATAATCTTTCAACACTTGTTTCCCATTCAGACTCTAGTATGTTATGTAAATCTTGAGATGATGACATATCAAATTGAGGAATATTTACATTTTCTTTATTTTTATTTCTAATTATTCTTTCTGGATTTTCCACACTTTACAAAGTTTCAGTATTAGGATTACCTCTTGTATGTACTCTCCTGAAAGCCAGGATGTCTCATGTAGTACTACTTAAAATGAATGTAAAGTTGCCAGAGAAAATGTACAACCTTCTTGCAAATGTAGAAACTTATGTTTTCCCACAGAAATATCTTTCTTGAAAATTTGCAATCGTTGTCATTCTTCCTAGGGCTGATATGCACTTTCATCCCCGGCAACAGCGCCAATTTGTTAGCACTGGAAATTTACCAAAGGTTGTGAAGGCTTATTCCTAGGTAACAACAAAACCGCTTTTAAAGAGAGAGAACTGGCTTTCTTCTCTTCTGAGAGGGATCTCTCACAAAATATTAACAAGGCCAGATATGCACAAGTAAAAATATGTGTAGTTTGTAATATTGGTTGAAACAGAACACAGGACCATTGGGATATGGAGTCAAGATGTGAAATATAGCTAACAGAATTGTATGCATGGGAATTTTAACACAAAGGCAAGATAGCTACTCAGTCATAGTCAAAATTTATTTGTTTGATGGGTAATGAAGAACATGAATAGACCATCAACATAGAGCATTAGGAAATGAATTATGTATTAATTTTAGAATAAAGGTTTTGTGGAAATCTGAAAAGAACAGCTAGAGCATGCTAACATGAATTCTAAAACTATTATACTCTCATTCCAGAAGCGAAAGAAAACATAATGAACAGATAAACTGGAAAAATATTCACATGGGAAAGGAAAACACATGAATCTATGGAAAGACACCAACTCCGGCTCTGCAATTTTATTAAGAAACGCTTGAAAACATACAACTCCAAAATTACTCATGTTTCAACCCTTTCTTCGTCTGCAGGAGCTAAATCTATATTAATGTCTTAGACCTCCTAGACCAACCGTAGAATCAAAATTAGTTACAAACCAAAGAACAAACTTCTAACAAACTCGGACTTGGAATATTCACCACGATTTACATAAAACAGAAATAAAATGTGGACCATTGAAAAATAGGCTTATAATCCTTTCCTGCATATCTCAGCTAATGACAGATGTACAAAAATGTCAGGGAGGTGACTGTGAATATACATTTCTCAAAGAAAACCTTTCGCCCCATCCTCCTTGATATATTCATGAATGTAATTTAAACTGGTTTGATCCATACATTTGAATTGATTTCCAATGCTCAGACCTGGGCAAATCTGCAATGACCATCTCATGAGCCAGAACTCTGAGCTCCATGTTTTCCGAATATGTAAGATTAGGCACTTTAGAACATGTAATTTTGAAATCAAATAATGATTTGAATTCCCCCGCTAATTTATCGAACACAATAGGCCCCGACAGGGTGTGCTGCATATCCTCAAATTTTGTGATCAGACCTACGATGGACCAATTTTTCCAGATATTCCTCTTGATCAGTCAATAAGGGTCCTTTATCCTCCCAAAAGAAAGGGATTCCTTTGTTTACCAGTGGATTAAAAAAACTGATCACTTCTTTAACCATATGATTTATAATGTCCATATTGGCTTGCATTGTCTCCATCATTCTGTATTTTCCAATAACTCTCCTGGCCCAGGAGACCACAACAAATTTGTCCTTAATACCCATTATTTTGATTTGGCCTTCTGATAAAGCACTCAAAAATTCAATACCATTTTGAGCTACCTGCATTGGCTGAAAAACTGCAGTAAAACAGAACCAGAAAATATGTAGTGTTGCAACCTTGCAAGTAGGATTTGAAGGATGAAGATTAGGGATCTCTAGAAAGCAGTTGGATCAACATCACCTCCTCCAAGTGCATATACTAGTAAGGTCAATCTCCTGTTTTGATAAATTTCAATTTTAAGTGACTTATTGGTCAAGATGGCCCCAACCACTAAGCTTGAGGACAAATTGGAAGGCCTAGAAAAATTCCAAGCTTGGAAGTATAGGATTGGCATCATCCTAAAAGAGAATGATCTTGAGAAATACATCAAGAATGAAGTTGCATAGCCTGAAGAATCTAAAGCTAAGGAGAAGCATGAACAAGACCTAATCAAGGTAATTAGGATCATTGCTAATTCCATTAAGGATCACTTGATCCCTCAAGTGTCATCCAAGAAGACACCTAAGCAAATGTATGATGCACTTTCCAGAATGTATGAAGGAAAGAACATCAATAGAAAGATGAATCTGAGAACTCAATTGAAGGGCACCAACATGAGAAAAGGAGAATCTATTCAAGATTACTTCACAAGGATCTCTCAGATCAAAGAGAAGCTAAATGCTATTGGAGATATCCTCGATGAGGATGAATTGGGTATGAATTGTCTCAATGGCCTCATTATATCTTGTGACTATTTAAATTGAACCCAAGAGATAGAACAATTACACTCACAAAATTGCTAATCAAACATGCAAAATTAACACAAGAGGAAATTGAAATTGGAGCATAACAGTAATCTGTATTGGATAAGTGTACAATAGCCAACCTTATGAAGTAATAGGCTTACATAATATATAATTACATGAGAGAATAAAATACATAAATATGCCATTAGAAATGGTAAAAAAGAAGGCTTACCAAAACTAGTCAAATCCCCCATATGTGCATAAAGCAGTTTCCAAATCTACGAAGATGCTCACGAATTTGGTAATCCAAGTGGGAAATCTAAAGAGGGATGGAAACACAACTCATACATTCTATTATTTGGAGAAAATGAGGGAGGATGATGTGGGAAAAAAACAAGTCAACTACACCTAGTCTAGCTTTTCCTTTTGCCTTAAATCAGAATAAAACAAGGCAACTTTTTAGAAAAGGAAGATATGTGCTTTGGAGGATATGAAATAAAGAAGACATGCTAAATTTGGTTTCCAGGATGTTTCCTAAGCACTCCATGACTCATTTTTAGCATGTGTTGACTTCTACGACATGTAGAAGGAAATTAGCATAGAATGGAATCTAGGAAACTAGCTAATAAGACAAAAATAATTAAATTAATGTCTAAGGTAGGTAACTATGGGTTGATTATTCTAACACCCCCCCTTAAGCCTAACTTTATGAGTAAATATCAGAAAACTATAGGGTCTATAAACAAGTCTTAGTCACCTTTTACATACTACTTTTCCATACAACCATGGAAAGAGGCAAAAACCCAGTGGGAAAATCCTCCCTTAAACATGGACAAGAAAAACAAAATTTTGGAATCTTGTCATCAATCATGCTTCACAGCATTATCAGCAATTCCCATGAGTGATTTGAGATTGCTGAATGTCTTCTCACAAAAAAATTTGGTGAAGACGTCTGCTACTTGTTCTAAAGATGCACAGAAGAGTAGAACAATGGTGCCATCATGCACAAGTTGTATGATGCAATGCATATGGATCTCAGTGTGCTTGGTTTGCTATCTATGAATTGGATCATTGAAAATTAGAATGGTGCTCTAATTATCACAGTAGATAATGGTTGAAAATTCTTATTCGAAGCCACATTCTCCAAGTATCCCCTGCAATCACAAACATTGAATTGCTGCATTTACAACTCCTCTATACTCTGCTTCTGTAGATGAGAGTACTATGGCACTCTGATTCTTGCTTGACCAGCTGATTGGTCCTTCTGTGAGAATGAAAACATATCCTAATGTAGACTTTCAATATTTGTTGTCACATGCCCAATTAGTGTCAACAAACCCAATCAAATCAAGATCAGATTTTGCCTTGTATAAGATCCCATGAGTTCTTGTTCCTTGAACAAAGTTTAGGATCCTTTTGGCTGCTCTCCAGTGGATCTCATGACTCTGATCCATGTATCTCAAAGCCACACTAACTGCATAATATAGATCATGTTGAGTGTGTGTAAGATAAAGCAAACACCAATCAACTGCCTATACAATGTATTATTTACCATAGGAGAAGAACCTGCTTCTTCAAGCTTGAATCCTAAAAGGAAGGGAGTCTTTCTTGGCTTGCAATATTTCATGTTTAATTTGTTCAAAAAATCCAAATCATACTTAGACTAATGTATTTTTATTCCATGTTGGGATTGAGCAATTTAAATACCCAAGAATTGGCTCAACAATCCCAAATCTGTCATAGAAAATGCATGGTTCATTGCATCCATCAAGGAGGCAATCTCTTTCTTTGAACTTCCTGTAATCAATAGGTCATCCACATACACAAAAAAAATAATCAAGGAACCATGAATCAACTTCAAATAGACATTACAATCAGACTTGCATCGAACAAAACTCAATGATAGAAAAAAGCTATCAATCTTGGCATACCAAGCCCTAGGGGCTTGCTTGAGCCCATATAATGATTTCTTTAACCTGCACACTAAAGATGGATTAGAAACAAACCCTTCAGGTTGAATCATGTAAATATTTTCAGTGATATCTCCATTTAGGAAAGCACACTTCACATCCATGTGATGCACTTCCCATTGCTTTGAAGCTGCTATGGCTAGAGCTAGCCTTATGGAGTCCATCTTTGCCACTGGTGAAAAGTTTTCATTGTAGTAAATACCATGTACTTGTGAGTATCCATTGGCTACCAATTTTTCCTTATATTTCAAATATGAACCATCAGCAGCAAACTTACTCTTGAAAACCCACTCATATTGAACTAGCTTCCTCCCTCGGGGAAGATCAACCAGTTCCCAAGTGTTGTTCTTCTGGAGCGAGCTGAATTCTTTTTTCATGGATGTTTTCCATATTCAATCATGTGCTACATTTTAATATGTCTATGGATATGATGCAACCATCAGATAGAACTTCTTAGAAAATAGAGGATCTTTCACACAAAGGGCACTCTCAAATTGAGATCTAGTCCTCCTTGTGTCATTAGGATTTCCAGCTAGTTCCCCGGCTGCATGAATGGTATTTGTTTCCCATTTTGGTCTTATAGGACTATTAGTATCTGAAATCAAATCATAATTATCATACATATCAGAATCAACAAACTCATTAGTCTCTCCACTTACAATCAATGGATTCGGTGGTGAAGAAGACTCTCCAACTTCAACTGCTACTAAAGGCTCTTCTTTGAATTGAACACTTCTTTCAATGAAAAATTTGTTATTGATCAATTTTATCAGCTTCTACCCTTTTGAATCTTTAGAATACCCAACAAATAGGCACTCTTGGCTTTGGGGTTGCAAAGCCTTCCTCTTTTTAGTTGGAATTCTAACCCAAGCCAAAAATCCTAAAATGGGTCACATCTGGCTTGTGCCCACTCCAAACTTCAAAAGGAGCCATACCATAAAGCTGCTTGTGTGGCACCCTATTATAGATGTAGGATGCACATTTTATAGCCTCATCCCAAAACTTTGGTGGCAAATTCTTAGCCTCCATCATGCAAGTTTCCATCTCCTTTAGTGACCTGTTCTTTCTCTCAGCAACACCATTTTTCCATGGTGTGGAAGGCATCGAATGCTGCATCTGAACAACTGCATCTTTACAATACTAAATGAAATCAGACTTGACATACTCACCACCATTGTTAGATCTGAGGATTTTGAGTTTCCTCCTAGACTAGTTTTCAATCAAGGCTCTAAATACTTTGAAGAGGTCAAAAACTTCAGACTTATGATTTAGGAAGTGAAGCCAACAATACCTGGAAAATTCATCTATGAAGGTCAGTACATATTTTTATTGACTCAAGGACATATGAGGGAATGGACCAGAAATGTCACTGTGGATCAGCTCAAGGGTTGCATAGGTTCTCTCATGACTAGCTTTCTCATACTTGTGCTCTGGGTGTTTTCCTAGGATACAACCTTAAAAGACTCCCTTCGAAAACTTGATCTTTGGTAACCCTATGACCATATATTTTTCACTCAAATAAGAAAGATACTTGTAGTTAAGATGGCCAAATATTTCATGCCAAAGATTTCTTGCCTCATTATCATGAATCAGAAGAGCATAGGGGTTTGAGTAGGGTAGAAAATGGGAAAACCTGTATACCTTCGAAGTGTGATCAACAATACCTTTTGCTATGACTTTACCATTCAAAATATCAGTGATTTCAACATCATCAGGGGAGAATATGACCTTATTTGGAGACCCAATATGAGTCATTTGATACACTAACAAGAGATTAGAGGAAAGACCTGGAACATACAAAAAATTATTGAAACTACCATGGTCAAGATCAATCCTACCCTTCCCCATATTGTTAGTGAGAGAGTCATCTCCCAAAACTATTGGTGGCCCTTTCGACATGTCAAGAGAGGATAATGTCTCTTTTGTTGAAACCATGTGTCTAGAAGCTCCAAAATCTATAATGAAGCTAGGTGAGCTTGATGTGCCAGCAACTAGTGCATGTATTCTATCTCTGTCTTCTGAATTTGATCCTCCTTCCTTCTTCTTTGAGAAATCAGGAATGGTGATGTTATTCTTCTCCAGGAGTTGGGTCAACATGTCAATTTTCTTTTTCATACAAGAGCTCTTAGGATGATAGCCCTTACTGCAGTATGCACACTTGCCCATTTCTCCTTTGTTCTTCTTCCTCTGGGAGTTCTTCTTGGAACCTTGGGGCTCCTCTTGATACTTAGACTTGTCTCTCTTTTCCTTGGGTGGATTTTTAGATTTTTTCTTGCTTTTTGAAACCACCCTTGAATCTCCAGCAACCAAAGCTTGGCCTTTGGAAGGTTTTATGGTACCTATCATCACCAACTTATCTTACTCCTATGTGAGGGATTCCATGGACTCTGCATGCTTAGGCATCTTCCAGTCTCGAGTTGTCAACTTGGTGGAATGGAAGGTAAAAAAAAACACTAAATAGTAAGTACCAAGCTTAGAGAGAATGGCCAAAACTAGTTTCTCTTCCTTCTTTTCGATCCCACACTATTTCAACTGCAAAACAAGGGCCTTAAACTTGGAAAAGTAGAGTTGCAATGATTCGAAGCTACTGGGACTCAAGGAGATTATCTCATTCTCGATTTAATGTCCTCTCATATCATCTTTCTTTCCAAAAATCTCTTCTAGATTCTCCCACACTTCATTAGGTGATGTCAATCCATCAAGACGGATGAGGAGGTATCTTGAAATGCTCAAACACAAAAGACCATTGGCCTCATCCCCCATGTTGTGCCATTTAACTTTCTCTGAAATTGCATTGGGATCTACCTCAGTTGCCATAGTCACCATGTAGAGACCTTTCACTCTCAACAATATCTCCATCTCAACTTTCCACTCAATGAAATTGAATGGAGTCAAGATGATCTTCCGAGATTGGGTCATAGCTCAGATTGTGTGCCCTTCAGTCAGTAGAATGCACTCTTAGTCAAGATGTCAAACCTGCAATAAAAATTTTGAAGGAGAGAAATAGATCTACAAAGGCTCTGATACCATGTGGAAATTGAACCCAATAGATAGAACAATTACACTCACAAAATTGCTAAACAAACATGCAAAATTAACACCAAAGGAGACTAAAATTGGAGCATAACACTAATCTGTGTTGAATAAGTATACAATAGCCAACCTTATGAAGTAATATGATGTTTTAATATATAATTACATGAGAGAATCAAATGCATAAAGATGCCATTCGAAATGGTCAAAAAGCAGGCTTACCAAAACTAGTCAAATCCCCCATAAGTGCATAAAGCAGTTTCCAAATCTATAAAGATGCTCGTGAATTTGCTAATTCAAGTGGGAAAGATAAAGAGGGATGGAAAGAAAACTCATACATGCTTTTATTTGGAGAAAAGGATGGAGGATGATGTGGGAAAAAAACAAGTGAAATACACCTACTCTAGCTTTTCCTTTTTCCTTAAATCAGAATAAAACAAGGCAGCTTTTTAGAAAAAGCAGATATGCGCTTTGGAGGTTCTGCAATAAAGTAGACATGTTAAATTTGGTTTCTAGGATGTTTCCCAAGTGCTCCATGACTTATTTTTAGCATGTGTTGACTTCTAGGAAATGTAGAAGGCAACTAGCATAGAATGGAATCTAGGAAACTAGGTAATAAGAAAAAAAAATTAAATTAATATCTAAGGTAGGTAACTATGGGTTGATTATTCTAATAGGGACTCATTCATCCAAACTCTATGAGCAAGAAAATAAAGTATGGAGTTTGACATTGTGTGAGAATATTTCATACAAGAAGAAGCTAGAGTAACCAATAGAGAATCCCTTCTCAGAGAAGATGATTAGGCTCTAGCTTCCCATACTAAAGAAAGAAATCAATCAAACTTCAAGAAGAATAATCATAAGACTTCAAAGAAGAAATTATAGAAGAATAAGAAGGATTACTCAAATTATCAATGCTACAACTGTCATAAGATATGATATATTGCAAGATAATGTCCATCATAAAAGAACAACAACAACAAAAGGCATCATGCTCATCTAGCTGAAGATGAGAATGAAAGACCTCGAAAGAAAACTAGAGGTGAAGAGGTACAATAATATTTGTTATTCTTTGCACTCTCTTGGTATGTAACACGTAAAGAAGATACATGGATTATTCATAATGGTGCTTCTAAGAACACGATATGAAATAAGACAAATCTGTCAAATATTGAAGAGAAGAACTCTCCCCAGAAGGTATCATTGGGAGATGACTACCAATATCCCATCAAAGGTATTGGAGATTCAAGCTACAATATTGACTTTGGGACCTCCATAAAAATGAAGGAATTACTTTATGTACTAGGTTTGAAAAATAACCTACTCTCCATCTCAGCTCTAGATAAGAAAGGATATAGATTTTCTTTTATAGATGGACAAGTACTTATATGCTCCAAAGGAAAGACACTTGAAAATGCTGTAGTCATTGGAGAAGAAGAAGGAGGACTGTACAAGATCAAAGGACATCAAGAGACAACCCTTGTCCATGAGATTACCAGCTCAACTGAACTGTGGCATAGGAGACTTGCTCACATAAACTACAAAGAATTTACCTATGTGACCAAGGTCGTAACAGGGTTACTAGATCTAAAGGTCGAACATGAGGGAACCTGCAAGGGATGTGCACAGGGAAAGAACATCAAGAATCCCTTTACTAAAAGTGACACAAATACTATAGGTACATTGGAACTAATCCATTATGATGTATGTGGTATTATGACTTCCATATCCTTGAGTGGATATAAGTACTATGTCACATTTATTGATGGTTATTTAAGAAAGACTTGGATAAACTTCTTGAAGAAGAATAGTGAAGTGTTTGCGAAATTCAAGGAATTCAAAACCTTGATAGAGAACCAATCAGAAAAGAGAATCAAGACACTGAGATCAGACAATGGTGGAGAATAAAATTCAAATTAATTTGAAGATTTATGTAAGGAGGTGGGAATCAAGAGGGAACTAACCACTCCCTATAATCCCCAATAAAATGGTGTTGCGGAAAGAAAGAATAGAACTATCATGGAATTAGCGAAGACCATGATCCATGACCAAGGCCTCCCCATGAACCTATGGGTTGAAGCTACAAGTCGAACAGTTGTATATGTGAAAAATAGATTATCTCACAGTGCTCTTGAATTCAATACTCCTGAATAAATGTATACGGGAAAGAAACTTGAAGTAAGCCATCTCAATATATTTGGCTGTCCAGTATATGTACATATTCTGAAAGAGAAGAGAACCAAATTGGATCCTTTTGGTAAGAAGGGAATATTTGTTCGATACTATGAAGTCTTTAAATCCTTCAGGATATACATCTTAGGGTTCCATCATATCGATATTAGTAGGGATGTAACCTTCGATGAAGAGGAAACTCTTAATAAATATAGAAGGTGTTAGATTGAATAAATACATAAAGAATATGTACCTCCAAGAAGGACAAAAGATGAACCAACTCCTAAAATAGTAGCATCAAAAGATCATGACATGCTAGATCCTCAGGAGCCCCCTACTATGGATATCTCTTGAAAGAGAAAACTTGCTTGGGTAAGAGAAACCATACAAGAAGCAGAAATATATGGAGCAGCACAAGGCTCCATAAGAACTAGCAAAATATCAAAGCCATATTCGAGTTATGTAGCTTTGATGTGTGATATTGTAGACCAAGAACCCACCAGCTATGAAGAAGCTGTACAGAAGAAAGAATGGGTTGAAACAATGATGGAAGAATACCGGTCGATCATGAAGAATGATATTTGGTATATTCTTCTCAAACCAGAAAACAAGAGTGTGGTATCTTTGAAATGGATCTACAAGATAAAACATGCTGCGGATGGAAGTATTAAAAACCACAAAACAATATTTGTGGCTAGAGGATTCTCACAGAAAGAGGGGATCGATTATGAAGAGACATTCGCTCCAGTAGCAAGGTATAGTTCCATCAAAAATATCATGGCACTTTCTTCCATGATGAAATGGGCCTTACACCAAATGGATGTAAAGACAACCTTCCTTAATGGTGTGATTGTCAAAGAAGTTTAGATCAAACAACCACAAGGATTTGAAGTCGAAGACAGAGAAACTCATGTTTGCAAGTTAAAAAAGGCTCTGTATTGACTAAAGTAAGCTCCTAGACTTTGGTATGGCATAATAGATAGATTCTTGACAAGCATGGGATTTACCAAGAGTAAAGATGATCCTAATATTTATATGAATATTATGGATGATGAACCAATCATACTATTGTTGTATGTGGATGATCTATTTATGACTAGAAATGAGAAAGAGATCAAGATTTGCAAGAAGAATCTAGCTGAATAATTTGAGATAAAATATCTTGGACTGATGCATTATTTCCTAGGGCCAGAAGTGTGGTAGAACCCAGAAGGAAGCTTTATGAACCAGGGAAAGTATGCAATAGAAATATTGAAAAGATTTGATATGTTGGATTGTAAAACCATGGACACCAACTTAAAGTTGTTGTCTGATGAGACATTCAAGTTAGTGGACATGACTCACTATAAACAGATTATTGGGTCATTAATGTATCTGAAAAACACAAGGCCATATATATGCTTTGTTGTGAATACCTTGATTTAGTATCTAGTTAAACCTAGACGAGTTCACTTGATAGCTTCAAATCATGTGATGAGGTACCTAAAAGGTACGATTGATTTGGGATTGTACTATGGGAGAGATCTTGACTACAATTTTTATGGGTATATGGATTCATATTGGGCTGGAAGTGCCACAAAAATAAAGAGCACATTAGGTGGATGTGATTGTTTGGGATCCACCATGATCCCATGGTTTAGTAAGAAATAGTCTAGTGTTTCTCTCAGTACAACTAAAGAAGAATACATTGTAGCTTGCTCCGCTTGTTGTGAAGCGATATGGCTTCGAAAGATGATGTCAGGAATATTTGACATGGAGGTGGACACCACAGTAATTTTCTATGACAACCAGAGTTGTATTAATACGACAGATAATCCAGTGTTCCATGTCAAATTGAAGCATATAGAAATCCAATATTTCTATATAAGGGATATGATATAAAATGGATCCATCAAGCTCTAGCATGTGGGTATCGATGAGCAAGTTGTTGATATACTGACCAAGCCTCTATCTCGAACAAAGTTCAAATATTTTTGCGAGAATATTGGTGTAGTTCAAAAGGACCTTTTGCGCAAGGAGGAAGAGTGATGGGACTACAATTCTTGGACCCTCTTGGAAAAAGGAAGAATTAGGTCAAAGACATGAACCCTCCTTGGACAAATGGGGAGTAGGTTGATAATATGAAACTTCTCAGGAAAGGGAGAGTAATGATGAAACTAACATCGATGATGGATGATAGTAATGATGGTCTGGCATTTATTTGTGGATGATAATATTCTCTCTTGAGGCTAGCATGTATAACACTCTGTGCATGAGAGTGGTTCTTAATAGTTAAAGGATGACCCTAAAATATGTTACTCTTGCATGGCGAATACTCACATTTAGTTGTGAATACTGTAGATTAAACACTCGCTCAGGAGTGGCCCTAACCTCAGTGGTTTGGATGCTCTACGATGAGTCCTCATGGACAACAGAACTGACATTTTGTATGCAGTCAATATCTGCTATGCAGACGATACTCTTGTATGGAGAGTATTCCTAGATTCATATGCAGATACCATAGAATAACACTCGCTTGGGAGTGGTCCTAACCTGTGTGGTATAGATGCTCTATGATGAGTCCTCATAGATGTCATAGTATAACACTCACTTGGGAGTGGTCCTAACCTGTGTGGTATGGATGTTCTACATTGGGCCGACATTTTGAATGCAGTCGAGATCTGCTCTGCATACAACACTCTTACATGGTAGAGTATACCTACACGTGAGTGTAGATACTGTAGTATAACACTCACTTGTGAGTGTTCCTAACCTGTGTGGTATGGATGGTCTACGATGAGTCCTCATGGACAATAGGGATGGCACTAGGTGTGTTCAAGATCTACATTTAGTTGTAGATGATTAAGCTGATTGATTTCATGGTTCATACTGATGGAGGATTGCATTGTCCTTGGACTTATGTACTAAAGTGATAAGGACTAATCATCATGTGTACTACAATTAGCGTGGTGGTAAAGGATCAAGTAGATCAAAGTACAACAACAAAGGATCAAGTAGATAGAAGTGCGATTGAAAAGGGTCAAGAAGGATCGAGGGACTGTTGCAAAGGATTGAAAGGATCGAAGTGTTGCTACAAGGGATCAAGAAGATCAAATGGCTACTGTAGAAGATTAAAATGTTGCTGCAAAGGATCGAGAAGATCAAAGTGTTGCTGCAAAGGATCAAGAATATTGAAGTGTTGCTGGAAAGGGTTAAGAAGATCAAAGTGCTACTGCAAATGATCAAAGTACTGCAAAGGATCCAGAATATCAAAGTGCTGCTATGAAGGATTGAAATCTCAAATAATTGCAGCAAAGAAAGGATCAAGTGATCATGTGATGTAGAAGATAAAGAGTAACTGTTCCAAGTTACTGATTGTGGAACACTTTCTGTGACGTATAGATGTATTACCTCGATGTACTATTGTAACTCTCTCTCTTTTCTCCTATATCCTGTGATGATGTTGTCAGTAGAATAACATTCTCGTTAAGGGGGAGTGTTGAAATATATTAAATTCAAAGGATATTAAAAATGTATTGTTAGAATAATCAACCCATAGTTAGCTACCTTAGACATTAATTTAATTATTTTTGTCTTATTTGCCTAGTTCATGTGTCCCACCTTATGCAAGTTGTCATTTACCTATCCATAGTGGTCAAACTTGCCTTATTTGACTCATGTAGTGCTTGGGAAACCTCAAGGAATCAATTCTACTTTATTCCTGGCCTCCTAGATGCCCTTCTACTTTTTCTACTTTATTGCCTGCTTTTTTAGTGTTTTAAGGCAAATGGAAAAGCTAGACTAGGTGAGGTGAACTAGTTTTTTGTCCTCTTCATCCTCCACTCTTTTCTGATTGGAAAAGCATGTATGAGTTTTCATTCCATCACTCTTTATCTTTCCTAAGCGCTTTTTCCAATTCGTGAGCTCCCTAACTAATTTGGGATTAGATTTTTGCACCTATGGGGGATTTGCTTATTTTTGGTAAGCCTGCTTTATGCTAGATTCGAATTGCTCCTCATGCATTCAAATCCATTTTGTAATTATTTAATACAAAAACCTATTATGTTACAGGGTTGGATATTGTACACTGAGTTAATACAGTTTAGTGTTCAGCTCCAATTTCAGTCTCTTTTGTGAGTGATTTTGCATTATCAATTGTTAATTGTTGTGAGCAAAATTAATCTATCACTGGGTTCAATTTCCACATGGTATCAAAGCCACTATAGATTGTTTCTCTCCTCCAAAATTGTTTTGCAGGTTCGACATCAGTGACTGGGAGCCTTCTACTGACAGCCGGGACAGATTTCTAGCTATGGATCAATCTCAGAAAATCATCTTGACTCCTTTCAATTTCTTTGAATGGAAAGCAGAGATGGAGATACTGTTGAGAGCGAAAGGCCTCTACAGGGTGACTATGGAAATAGAAGTAGAGCCCAATGCAGCTGCAGAGAAGATAAAATGGCACAACAGGAGGGATGAGGCCTATGGTCTCCTGTGTCTGTGTATTTCCAGAGACCTCCTTTTCCATCTTGATGGATTGACATCACTGAATGAAGTATGGGAGAAGCTTACTAATATTTTTGGAAAGACAGACAAGATGAGGGGACATCAAGGAAAAAATGAGCTAATTTCCTTGAGTCCCAATAGATTTGAATCTCTGCAACTCTATTTCTCCAAGTTCAAAGCACTAGTTTTGTAGCTAAAACAATGTGGGATCGAAAAGAAGGATGATCAGCTGGTCTTTTCCATTCTCTCAAAGCTTGGCCCTGACTATTCAGTGTTTGTTTTGACCTTCTATGCCACAAAACTGACAGCTCGAACCTGGAAGGTGCCTAGCCTTGCAGATTTCATGGAATCTCTCACACAAGAATAGGACAAGCTGGTGATGATGGGCACCATCAAACCATCCAAAGATCAAGCTCTGATTGCTAGAGATTCAAAGGTGGATTCAAAAATAAAAAAGAAAGCTAAAAATCCACTTGAGCAAAAGAGATACAAGAAACAGTCTCCGGAGGAGCCACAAGGTTCCAAGAAGAACTACCAGAAGAAGAAGAATAAAGGTGAAATGAACAAGTGCACATACTACAATAAGGGAAATCATTCTAAAATCTCTTGTATGAAAAAACAAATAGACATGCTGACCCAACTCCTGGAGAAGAATGGCATCTCCCTTCCAGACAGCTCAAAGAAGAGAGAAAGGGGATCAAGTTCAGAAGATAGAGAGAGAGTTCATGCATTGGTTGCTGGCACATCAAGCTCACCTAGTTTCATCATCGATTCTGGAGCTTCACGACACATGGTTTCAACCAAGGAGGCATTCTCCTCACTTGACATGTCGAAAGGACCACCTATAGTACTGGGAGATGACTCTTTCACTGAAAGTTTGGGCAAAGGGAGGATTGATCTTGATCATGGTCAGTTCAGCAATGTCTTGTATGTGCCTGGTCTTGCCTCCAACCTCTTGTCAGTGTACCAGATGACTCACACTGGGTCTCCTAAGAAAGTCATATTCTCCCCTGATGAAGTTGAGATCACAGAGATATCAAGTGGTAAAGTCATTGCAAAAGGAGTTGCAAATCATGCTCAAAAGGTATACATGTTCTCGCACTTCCTACCCTACTCAAACCCCTCTGATCTTCTGATTCATGCTAATGAGGCAAGCAAGCTTTGGCATGAAATATTTGGCCACCTAAATTACAAGTATCTTTCTGATCTTAGTGAAAAAGAGATGGTCATAGGGTTTCCCAAGATAAAATTTTCCAAAGGAGTCTGCCAAGGTTGTATCCTAGGGAAACACCCAGAGCACAAATTTGAGAGAGCTAGTCATGAGAGAACCTCTGCACCCCTCGAGCTGATCCATAGTGATGTTTCTGGCCCATTCCCTCATATGTCCATGATTCAGGCCAAATATGCATTGACTTTCATTGATGAATTTTTCAGGTATTGCTGGGTTTACTTCCTGAAACACAAGTCTGAAGTTTTTGGCCTCTTCAAAGTCTTTAAGGCTTTGGTTGAAAACCAGTCTGGGAGGAAACTCAAGGTCCTCAGATATGACAATGGTGGTGAGTATGTCAACTCTGAGTTTATTAATTATTGTGCAGATGCAGGTATTCAGATGCAACATTCTATCCCTTACACACCACAGCAAAATGGTGTTGCTGAGAGGAAGAACAGATCACTGAAGGAGATGGCAACATGCGTGTTGGAGGCCAAAACTTTGCCACAAAAGTACTGGGCCGAAGCTATAAACTGTGCAGCCTTCATCCAGAATAGGGTGCCTCATAAACAAATTGATGGTATGACTCCCTTCGAAGCATGGAGTGGGCACAAGCCAGATGTGACCCATTTCAGGATTTTTGGCTCAAAGGCTTGGGCTAGAATTCCAACGGAGAAGAGGAAGGCTTTACAGCCCCAAAGACAAGAGTGTCTTTTTGTTGGATACTCTAAATATTCAAAAGGGCACAAGCTGATAAATTTGAGCACAAACAAATCCTTCATTGAAAGGTGTGTTCAGTTTGAAGAAGAACCCCTTGCAGCAGTGGAAGTTGGAGAAGCCTCTTCACCACCTGAACCTCTGAAAGTAAGTGAAGAGTTTGTTGAACATGCTGATTCTGATTTTTTGGATGGAGATGAGTTTATTGCAGATCCTAACAGCCCCACAAGGCCAAAATGGGCAGCCAAGACACTACATGCAGCAGGAGAGCTAGCTGGGGATCCCAATGACCCAAGGAGGACTAGATCTCAATTTGAGAGTGGTCTGTGCATGAAGGATCCTATGTTTGCTGAAAAATGCTACTTTATGGTGGAATCTGATCCTTAAACATATGAAGAAGCAGTATGAGATCCAATATGGCAAGCTTCCATGAAGGAGGAGTTCAGCTCACTCCAGAAGAGCAACACATGGGAGCTAGTGGATCTTCCCCCAGGGAGGAAGTTAGTTCAGTGTAAGTGGGTCTACAAGACCAAATTTTCTGCTGATTGTTCACCACTAAAGTACAAGGCCATATTGGTATCCAAGGGCTACTCACAGGTTCATGAGATAGATTACAATGAGACCTTTTCCCCAGTGGCAAAGATGGACTCCATCAGGATAGCTCTAGCCATTGCAGCCTCAAAGCAATGGGAGGTACATCACATGGATGTAAAATGTTCCTTCCTGAATGGAGATCTCACTGAAGAGATATATATGCAGCAGCCTCAAGGATTTTATACTAACCCTTCTCTTGTGTGCAGGTTGAGAAATTCATTGTATGGGATAAAGCAAGCCCCCAGGGCTTGGTATGCTAAGATCGATAGCTTCTTGCTATCACTGAATTTTTTTCGGTGCAAATTAGATCCAAACGTCTATTTGAAGTTAATTAATGGTTCATTAATGATCATTGTGTTATATGTTGATGACCTCCTCATTACAGGAAGCTTAAAGGATGAGATTGCTTCCTTAAAGGGTGCAATGAACCAAGCCTTCTCCATGACAGATTTGGGGCTCTTAAGTCAATTTTTGGGGCTTGAGATTGCTCAAACCAAAGCTGGAATCAAGGTGCACCAGTCCAAGTATGCCTTGGGTTTTCTGAAGAAATTTAGAATGAAGGATTGCAAAGCAAGAAAAACTCCTTTCCTTTCAGGAGTGAAGCTGGAAGAAGCTGATTCTTCACCTATGGTAAACAATACACTGTATAGGCAATTGATTGGATGTTTGTTGTATCTGACACATACTAGACCTGATATTTCTTATGCAGTAAGTGTGGCTTCTAGATACATGGATCAGCCTCATGAGATCCATTGGAAAGCAGCCAAAAGGATCCTTAACTTTGTTCAGGGAAGAAGGACACATGGGATCTTCTACAAAGCAAAATCTGATCTTGATTTGATTGGATATACTGACAGTGATTGGGCAGGTGATAGCACAGATAGAAAGTCCACATCATGATATGTGTTCATGCTTGCAGAAGGGCCAATCAGCTGGTCAAGCAAGAAACAGAGTGCCATTGCACTCTCATCTACAGAAGCAGAGTACAGAGGAGTTGTTATTGTAGCAACTCAATGTTTATGGTTGCAAGGATTACTTGGAGAGTGTGGCTTCAAATCAGAGTACTCAACTACCATCTACTGTGATAACCAGAGTACCATTCAAATCTGCAAAGATCCAGTTCAGAAGCAGAGA